>OX596199.1:22174136-22199080 GCA_951394215.1 Glyphodes perspectalis
TTTACACATTCTTTCAGGACCCTTTGGAAATCTAAAGCAAATTGAGTTAAGTAGGACAATCTCTATTTTTATCGACAATGTCGATTCGACATACTGAAACGTACACAGTTACAACCCTCTTGTTATGCATGTCTGTGCCAGAACGGGATAAAAATAGTGAAATGGGTAATGAAAGAAAGGGGTAGTGACAAAAGACATCAACGCGAGCTGACACTTGTCAAAAAATTTTTGCCAACTTTCAAAATTCGTCCGTCGTAACTTGAGCTCCGTCTAGAATAAAATAGGTATTTATTTTACTTACCGATAAAAAGTTATGCCATCTTTTTTTAAATTTTGATGTCCTGGAATTCTTTCCACACCATTTTACGGAACAGGAGGCCATTTTAACGTTTATTTATGCATAAATACTTATTAAATATAAATAAAAGTGTCTTCGTAAAGGCTAGCGCGCAGATCTGTCTCTTAGTCAGCATTGAAAATGCGCATGTATGGCAACTACTTATTTATGTAATAGCATAGATGCATGGGCGCACGTCAATCCTCTTAATGTGGTATCTATTTGGAGGTTATCTGTGAAGTATCACTGTCCTTTGCACCCATAACATGAACGTACACTTAGTATGGAGCTAGATAATACGTGTCCTCGTGTTTTTATCACTCTGTTTTTTTTTTGTTAATATCAGCGACATGGTTCCGATCGAGTCCGCCTAATACTGCGACTGAAACCCGACTTCGTAATCCTGGTATTTGTAAATAAAGGCCTTGGCGGTCCATTGGCTCAGACTTCGTAGCGCCAGGGGCGCTGGTTCGACCCCGGCGCTAGAAGAAATAGTGGTTGATAGAACATATATTTGTCAAATGTTTGGGATTTTAAAGTAACTTCTTAAAATCTGAATACAAGTGAATAAGATACGTATCTCTCAGTATCAGCACCATATGCGATGTTTATCTTATATCGACAGGAATTAAAGGCTATAAAGTCGAGCGATTATAAACGCAACCAAAGACTGCGGGTTCGAATCCCGCCGGAAGCAAATGTTTGTGCGATACACATGATGAAATGTTCTCTAGTCATCTATCTTTACAGAAGTATTTGAGTATGTACCCGTTAGTTAGTATCAATAGCACAAGCATAAAAGCTTAGTTTTGTACTTTCAAATCAGCGTGTGAAACTCTAGAATTTAGTAAGACAAAGGAACCAGCCAAATTGGATCGTGGTTGCGCGATTGCCGGTTTCCTGGCGGTCTTTACCATCATCACTGAACTACTGGTATAAATCCGTACCAAGATTTAAAATAATTCAGACAGTACGTCCTGGGGCTTGAATCAAATCATCCCTCGCATTAAGGGCACGTGTTTGCCTGCACCCGTCTTACTGTAGATTCTTTTGCCTCATTTACATTCAGCCGCTGCCGCTGCCGCTCGCGTTCGCGTTACCGTCCTTTGACTTCTGTGCGAAAAACCGACAATAGAGGGAGCGCGGGGCAATGTCAACGGCAGCGCCAGCATCAACGCGAATCACCTGTTTACATTCTCGCGCTTCCCACTTCCCTGCTCACTTCCCGTCCCAACAGGGCTGAATGTAAATGATACATTTCATGTATAAATTACAGAATTAATAGACTATTTTATTCGTAGAGGGTGCCGAACTCAAACAAGCCTGGCTGTTCTCAGCCCCAGATACACCTACGACCACGTGAGTATGGACCACTTTATATTAAGCCTGTAATGTACTCTGCGCTGAAAGATGAAGTGGTTGATCCTATATCTGTTACGTCTGGAGTTCCCCAAGGTTCGGATCTAGCTCCTTTGTTTTTTAATATATTCAAATGACCTCATAAATAGCTTTAAATGTCTGTCATGCCTTTTTCATGCCGATGACATCCATTTTGTTTTGCACGATTGCTAATATCAGTGATGCGGAAATTCTTCGACTTAATATCTCAACGGTGCACTAAGAACCGAACGTTCCTGAACAACAATATATGTTTTTTTGTCATTTACCAGAAAATCTAATAAGCTATGCTTTGAATACAAACTCAACCAAATGATTTTGAATTTTTCATGATAATATGAAACCTTTTTGCTGGGAGATACTGGCCAAAAATATGTCATACATTGTTTTTCATGAAAAAGGAATGAGATTTGGGTAATGGTGTAAAAAGGCGGAAATTTTAAATATTGTGATCGTTAATATTAATTTTATAAAAATAAAAGTGCGCGGTTTTACTATCTGCACATGCAATAGTAGATACTCCACCACTTCTATCAGCATTGAAGTTTAACACTTAATAGAACGCGGAATCATTAGTTATTCTACACAACATAACATCACGCCCACAATCCCCAAAGGGGTAGGCAGAGTCAAAGGGGCAGCATGCCCCTTCAACCACAAAAAAAAAAAGCAGTGACAACCTGTCGCCTACACAATCACACACCCAAAACCCGATATACCATTAGTGGCCTTTTACGACTTGCTATGCAAGAACCACAGTTGGCACATTCTTTTTTGTTCCAGATCAACATGGGCCAAGTCCCAGACCAACATGGGACAAAAGTTATTCTCTCTCCATGTATACGGCAATAATACGCCATTTTACAATCCTATAGTTCGCATGGGTCGACCATACAATGATATCTCTCAAAATCATGATATTAGTATATTTACCACAAAAAAATTTTTTTTCAAAAGAGCTCTTAGAGCCCTTTATGACTGATATTGTGAACTTGCTATGACCACTTTATAGTTACACGAGGTTATTTTCCTTTTATTGTATAATTTACTCATGTCAGGGATGCATGCCTTTAGCTGATAGTTTAGTCTAAAGCTCCTTAAATAAATACTTTCTTAAGGAAAGAAAGAAAAGAAAAACTTATATGTACTTTCTTTAACTGTTACCTGTAATGTGTCCTTATACAAATAAACAAATATAAGTTGTTTAGGTCAAGTTCAGTGACTCACTTGTACTGAAGAATACTTTAGTAATACGTGCATTATATTAAGACAATAGTTGTCAGATCGTGACTGACATGTACATAAGAACACTACGTACTTATAAGAATAATACATATTAAGAAGAAAATAATAATAATAATAATAATCTTTATTTACTCTCTCTCTCACAAAGACTTACAACAAAAATACATATAAGTAACAAGTTAAATTATAACAAAATAAGTGTCAGATCGGCAGCTTATAAGCAGACAAGTTAGCGTTGCAATTTTTACGAGTCTAACAGCAGACTGGCGGTCCACTGTTGGTCGCAGACTTAAAAATAATATCCCACCTGTCGTAAAATGTGACTAATGGTATATCGGGTTTTAGGTGTGATTGTGTACGCGACGAGCGAGCAACTTGTTACTACTTTTTCACAATTTTCCAGCTGACCCGGCCTAGTTTTTTTGTCTGAATGTGGTTAAGGGGGCTAGCTGCCCCTTAGTCTCTGCTTACCTCTTCGAGAATTACGGGCGTGATGATGTGTATGTATGTATGTAACAGCAGACAAGTTAGCCTCCCTCTTATTTGTACACGCCGCTGACAAGTGTGACGTTGCAGGCCGTACCTCCGCTGCGCGATCCAGTGGTGCTGGACGCCAATGATCAACTCGCTGGACTACGTGGGCCTGTGGACGGAGCCCGTGTCCTATTCCGCTGATCCGCTGCTGATCGCGTGGCTCGCGTACAAGCCCCTCGTGCGCACCACTAGCGGTGATCACACAAGTTTATTATTAGCTTTAGTTGCACTTGGTTTGGTTGTTAAAAATAATGTGATTAATATTATTATTGCGTGGCACGTCGTTAAAGGTGACTAGTAGTGTCTTACGTATGAGGTCTGAAATTGAGTAATCCGTGCTAGCTACTACTTTTTTTAAATTTTCTACGTACCGAAAATTTTACTCCTATTACATAGTAGTTTAAAAAGGTTACAGCTCCTTCTGATCTCTCGGATTGATTGCAGGCGTCATGGTGCAAACGTAACAATTAAACTCATTTCCGCATAATTGACTGATCGTTTCATTAATATATTTTATAACTTTCCGATTTTGACTTTGAGTTGCTTTTAAGACCTAGGCTTTTCCCTAGCAGCGGGATGATGTAGACGAGAATAAAAAATCATTAGAATACCAAGTGCTGGTCAAGAAATCAAATGTTTTTTATTGTCCCCAGAATCTTCGTCAATGATGGCTTCATCACATTTAGTGAAATCAGTTTCATCGACACAGTATTTCTTGCGTCGACGGACTCCACCGGTAAGTAACCAATTGTTTTATATTAACATTACATCAGGCTCAGGAGGTAGAAGCTCAACGGTGAAGACACCGCCTCAAATGCTAAGGGGGCTGTTTCAAATCTTGGCACATATGCGTATCTGAACTTTTCAAATCTATAGACATAAATTATACCACCTAACCTAATGTAGCTTTCCTTTATAATATTAGTGTAGATAATGTGGTAACATACTGTAGCCAAGACAGTGTCCTGTAAGATCTGTTTCCTGCGCAGTCGTCGAGCAGCCGCATGACGCGGCTGTCGGGCGCCGAGCTCGTGCACCAGCGCCCGCGCAGCCACGGCTCCAGCAGCGAGCCGAGCGAGCGCCGCGACGACCGCCCCAAGCAGCAGAACCCTGCGGTATGCACGATAAACACACTCTTAGCTAGCCGCTTTTAGGTACATTTTCCCGGCGGTATGCACACCAAAGAGTGGTGATAGTTCAATGGTAAGGCATTCTCATTTTATTTTAAAGTTATTGAATTCCGATGGACGGTTGCTTTCTTGTAATATGTTAGTGATTTATAAAAACAGGTCGAAAAACAACAAGATGTGGTATGAGATCATATGGTATTTCAGCTCTATAAGTATGTACATTTAATATATGTATGTATGTGCATACATTTACCCGTTGCCAGCAATTCTGTCCAGGATTTCCTTATATATAATACCACAGGATTCTTCATATATTGTTTGCGTAGGCAACCGTAATGTCGGCATACCTCTGGTGTTGCCAATGTTCATACGATAACAGCTAAGTATGGCCCGTTTGTTTGTCATCATTATTATTAAATAAGTGCCAAAATTCCTTCGAGGTTCTTTAATCTCACTGCAAGGGGTATAATAAATAAACCTGTTTCGTCTATCGCCATGTACAAGGGTGCTAATTTCGATTACATCCTTCATCCTGTCCTAGTAATTTCGTTAGCATAGTCTTTTAATATAAGAGACTTGTTCCCACCAGGGCAAGGCTCCCATCGCATGGGGCAGCAGCGAGTGGCTGGTGGCGATACACGCGCGGCTGCGGCACATGCTGGTGCACATCGAGTTCGGGCTGGTGCTGCTGTACGTGAGCGGCGCTACCGCCTCTGCCGTCGACTGCGCCACCGTCAGCGACGCCATGGAGCGCCACGCCGCCGACCACCACCCCGTGCTGGCGCTCAGGTACCCACCTTTAACTCTACGTGTACACATTACATGGAGCAGTGTGGTTAAATGAGACTGCTGGTAAAGGCGTACACATTCAAAAGCCGGGGTGATAAGCCTTCGCTAGATAATCGTGGTGGCCACTCAGATGAGGTAGGAGCGATGGGGGCTTAGATAGGTATGCCCCGTCAGTGGTACACTTCTATCATGGCTGGAGAGGTCATCCAATTTCGGACTTGCTTTAAGATATTTTCTTAAACGACGGCCGCTTACGCTTTTCTGGATGCATTCAACTGAACCACGGACGGACTACAGTATTGAGAAGAAACAAAGGCGACTGATCTAAGTGAAATATCATAGGAGGCATTTGTAGAAACGTTTGTGTACTAAATATAAACATTGTACTTCTTTTCAATGTACGTCTTTTTTTTAGCTTGGGTCGAATATCGATGCACTCCAATGCGTCTAAGAAACACCTGTGGCAAGAAATTCGCCATGACGGACCTACTTTTATCGCCGTTCCTACAGACAATCGTAAGTAACTTACAGTTAAATTTTGTTATTCAAAAATAAAATTGTATTTTTTCATTGTATTAAAGTAAAGCGTTAATATCGATATATCTGACAAGATGACCAATCGAACATAGTAAAATTTTTCTTTTTTTTAAATTTTACTTGGCCTTCTCAAACTCGTGTCTCAACCCCTACTGGTACCACTATGTATAGTACAGCGAACACATCGACTGAACTTCCAACCGTCCCCCCAGCGAACGACGACTCGTTCCCATGGAAAATGCGTCTCGCGGACGTGTCGTGCTATACGCTGGAGTTACACGCGCGCAGCGAGCGCTCGAGCCGCGAGCGCGTCGTGGGTGGGCTGCGCTCGCAGCTCAAGGTGTCCACCGCGGCACACCCCAAGACCGTGCTCGAGTTGCTCACCACCACCGTCACGCTCTCCGTCGTCACCAAGAGCCTGCAGGTCAAAACCGCGCCCAGGAGGGATCCCAGGAGGCACACCGAGACCAGCACTGAGGAGGATGTAAGTATTTGTCAATTTCCTTTTTGTCTAACGCAAGTAACCGCTTGTGCAGACTTTGTGTTGAAAATCACAGGATTTCTACAGATCTTTGGTAAGTTTTTTTTTTCAGAAATTTCTAGTTTAAGCCAGATTCTAATAATGGTCTTCGGGCTGCTGTCATTTCGACTAATTATAATTCCTGACTTAAGGTCTTCACAAAGAAATACATCGTCAAAACTCATCAAGAAATAAATATATGAAGCTATACATACTGACATTAGCTGTGCCAGCCCCATCGCAACCCCGGGGTGCCGTATAAGCCGGCTATGGGAGATAGCCCGGTGCAGACAAACCAGCGCCGTAGGGCACCCGTATGGTAGCGGATAAACTACCAACGAACGCACTCCCAAAGAGGGTTGGTGTCAGGCAGGCGGCCGGCTGTAAAAGTAAATGCCAAAACCTTTGCAGCATGTTAGAAATAAAAGAGAAGCGCAACAGGGCTAGGGCGTCCCCCACAGGCGACGCGCAGGAGCAGCACCCGGCACTTGTGGGAAATGGATAAGGGTTGTTGCACCACCTCGGTTGGGGGCAACGTAAGAAGCGAGCCCGGGAAATGAGATTGAGGTATGCAAGTTGGAATGTTGGTACGATGACTGGAAGAGCTAGAGAGTTAGCGGATGTATTAAAAAGAAGAAAAATAAATGTGGCATGCTTGCAAGAAACGAAGTGGAAGGGTATGAAAGCAAAGAAATTGGTAAGGGGTACAAGTTTTACTATTGTGGTAGTGATGGAAAAAGGAATGGAGTGGGTGTCGTGTTTGATAATAGGTTGAAAGAAAGTGTCACGGACGTAAAGAGAGTTAATGATCGATTGATAGTTGTTGTGAGCGTATACGCGCCACAGATTGAATGTGAGGAAAGTGTAAAAGAGAAATTTTGGGAGTACTTTGACTCAGTGATGATGAATGTACCGGCGCATGAGGAGATCTATATAGGAGGTGATTTTAATGGACATGTGGGAAGAATAAATGTTAGTTATAAAAGGGTGCATGGGGGGTGGAGATATGGAGATCGCAACATAGAGGGCGAAACTTTATTGCAAGTTGCGTCATCCTTGGACCTGGCAGTGACAAACACGTGGTTTCAAAAGGCAAATAGTCATCTAATTACCTATAAAAGCGGACCATATCAGTCACAAATAGACTATTTTCTTACTAAAACGTTTCCGACTTAACCACGTCAAAATTTTTAAATTGCTGCCAGGAGAAGACTTGGTCTCGCAACATAGGCTCCTAATAACAGACACAAAAATATTTTAACAAGGAGCGGCCCCCTCCCAGGATAAAATGGCATATGTTAGAGAAGGATGAGTGTGTGAGCAAATATAGAAAGAGAGTGGTAGATAAGATATTTGAAATGGGGGATATGAAAGAACGAAGCGTGAATGAGTGCTGAAATGAGATGGCAGGGTGTATAAGAAGTGCGGCGAAAGATATTCTTAGTGAGACAAATGGAAAAGGCGTGATAGACAAGGATACATGGTGGTTGTCGAAAGAAGTGCAAAATGTACTTAAAGAAAAGAAGAATAAATTTAAGGAATGGCAGAGTATGGGCGAAGATAATGAAAGATGGAAAGCAGAAAAGAAGAATGAATATATAGAATGCAAGAGAAAAGCCAAAAAAGCTGTAGCAGTCTCACGAGGAAGAGCCCAAGACGAGCTCTACAGCAAGCTGGATTGCCCTTCAGGGCAAAAAAGACTGTGCCAAATGGTAAAGGCAAGAGAACGAAAGACGAGGGATGTAATGCATATAAAGTGTGTAAGGGATGAAACAGGAAAGGTGCTGACGGACGAGAATAGTATAAGAAGACTTATAAATGAAGAGAATGAATGGAATGAAGAGTTAGAAGACCCAGGGACAAATGTTGGATTGGTGAAAAATATAAGTATGAAAGAAGGGGAAATGGACGTGAGAGGAATGAAAAGGGGGAAAGCGATAGGACCTGATGGAATACCAGTTGAAGTGTGAAAGATATTAAAAGTGGATGGATGGCTTTGTTCTTCAATATGTTGTTGCACGAAGAATCAATACTGGATGAATGGTGCAAAAGCCTACTGGTGCCCAGCCCATATTTAAAAACAAGGGTGACGTGCAGGACTGCAACAACTATAAAGGAATAAAGCTAATCTCGCACAGTATGAAAGTTTGGGAAAAAGTGACTGAGAGACGTTTGAGAGAAAAAAGCTAAATTTCACAAAACCAATTCCGGTTTATGCCTGGTCGAGAAACAACGGACGCTATATTTGCCATTCGCCAAATTTGCGAGAAATACAGACGGGCGCATAAGAACTTGCACATGGTGTTCGTTGACCTTGAAAAGGCGTACGATCGCGTTCCCCGTAAGGTTTTGTGGTGGGCCCTTAAGACGAAAGGTGTGCCTGAGAAATACCTGCAGTTGATTCGTGCTATGTTTATCAGATGCATTACCCAAGTCCGATCAACCGCCGGCACCACGGCTAGTTTCAATGTGGCTGTGGGCTTACACTAGGGCTCAGCGCTTAGTCCGTACCTCTTCCTGATGACAATGGATGCGCTGACATCGGATATACAGGAAGAGGCTCCCTGGTGTATGCTGTTTGCCGACGACATTGTGCTAGTTGCCGAAGATGCCCTGGAGGTCCAGAACAGATTGGATGGATGGCGGCAACAGTTGGAGTGTGTTGGGCCTAAGAATCAGCAAAACCAAAACTGAGTACCTGTTGTGCGATTTTGGCGGTCTCTCCAGCCCATTGCCCATTACCCTTGCCGGAACGTCCGTACCGGTCTGTTCCGACTTTCTGAACCTCGGGTCTCTCGTGCAAGGTGACGGCGGTATTGACAGGGATGTTAGGCATCGAATCAACTCGGGTTGGATAAAATGGCGACAGGTCACTGCAGCAACATGCGATCCACAGATGCCCTTAAAGATTAAGGGCAAAATCCACAGAACCATAATACGACCTGCCCTACTGTATAGATCGAAGTGTTGGGCCGTGAAGAAGACGGATGAAAGACAAATGCATGCAGCGGAAATGAGAATGTTAAGGTGGATGTGTAGAGTGACGCGAATGGACAAGATAAAAAATAAATATATAAGAGGAAGTATGAAAGTGGCACCAGTGTTAGATAAGATGAGAGGAAACCGTTTATCTTGGTATGGGCATGTGATGAGAAGAGAGGAAGGACATGTGACAAAAAAAGTGATGAGTATGAATGTTAGTGGATGGAGAGGAAGAGGAAGGCCAAATAAGAGATGGATGGATTGTGTGAAAGATGATATGAGTGAAATGGGAGTGGATAGCTTGGTGCGGTTGACCGGGACGTATGGAAAAGGAAGACATGCTGCGCTGACCCCAGATGAACTGGGAGAAGGGCAAGAGGATGATGATACATACTGACATTGGATGCTATAATTTGTAGCGGACAGCAAGAGCAGAATGATGACGACTCCGTAGTGTGCGCAAGTGGAACAAACACATGCGACAATACGCTCTTGTTTCTTTCGTACATTTTACCGGCACTACTGGTTCGCCACCACTCCGCTCCCCGTGTTGTTTTGATGTTTATCAATATTATATATTTAATTCAACTATGTGCGTTGGACATCTAATAAGCCCATTGCACATGATTAAATTTCATGTCCATCGCATATAACCCATACCGCACTTAAGACCGACGCGATGAAGTGTGGGTACAATGGCAGTGGGAACGTGGTGAGGTTTTAGACTACCCCCAACCAAGATCACATAAAGTTATTTGGTTTGCTTAGGATAACGTACGAAAAGTAAATACACGTACATATATAATCTCTTTGTTACATTTGGTGATTATTTCAGGATCCTACCCGGTCCACACCTTTTGAATCTCACGTGATTAATGGACGATCCCTAATGTCCAAGCCGTGGCTTAAATGGCAGCGGGGACCGGAGTGACAGTGATCACGTGACGTGCGCGAGTGAGACAGCCTCGTGCGCTAGTATGCTGCTGTTTCATTGGCGCCTTCGCCATCGCCACCTGCTCACTATCACTCCAGTTCCCGTCTTGACGAAGAGCTGCAATCATCATCGATGACACTTTGACCCTTACAATCAAGCCAAATTCTTGACCAACACTTCATGAGATGTAAGTATTAGTCAATGTGTAGCCTAAGACGTCCACGCATGAAGCTACAACATACCACGCCCGTGTATGATCTGCTGATGACCATCACGCGCTTGATGGAAAATTCCAAAAGAAAGAACAAGCAAAACGTAGCGAAGAGCCCTACACATATATGTTCATTTAATACCACTACCGCCAACAAGTAGGTTTCACATACGCATAGGAGAAGACCCGCGCTATGAAGTCTGTAAGATATCGACAGCTAGGCAGCGCAAGCAGTGGCAGCGGGAGCGAGAGTGATAGAGAGCCCGTGGTGTGCGCGAGTGGGACAGCCTCGTGCGCAAGTATGCTGCTGTTTCATTAGCGCCGCCGCCAACGCCACCGGTTCCCTACCACTCTCGTTCCTGTTTTGTCTAAGAGCAGCAGTGGCTAACGAAGACTCGCAAGCCTGTGATCAGTGTAGTTTTTGTTATTATTCAACCTAAGATGTTTGCTTTATCGCTAAGGTTTGTTACTCACTCACTAGAAGAAAGACGCGAGGAAGACTGAATCTAGATAATGACGGGCAGGCAATGGCCGCAGTGTCAATGGGGGCGAAAGTGATAGTGAGCCCGTGATGTGCGCGAGTGGGACAGCCTCTTGCGCAAGTATGCTGCTGTTTCATTGGCGCCGTCGCCAACGCCACCGGTTTCCTATCACTCTCATTCCTGTCTTGACGGACAGCAGCAATGGCTAGCGAAGATTCCCAAGCCTCTACTAATCAAGACTGCGCCTAAATTCGAGATCAGCACTTAATGGGATGTGTTTTTATAATGTGTAGCCTAAGTTGTCTTACTGTTCCGCCTGGATATTAAGTACTGACACACTGGAAGATAGGCTCAATGGACTCTAAAATGTATGGATAGCTACGGGCAGGCAGCGGCTACGTCGGCAGCGGCTACGTCGGCAGCGGGGACCGAAGTTACAGTGATCATGTGGTGTGCGCAAGTGGGGCAGCTTCGTTCGCAAGTATGCTGCTGTTTCATTGGTTCCTTCACCAACGCCACCGGTTCACTGACACTTTTATTCCCGCCTTGTCGAAGATCTTCAACAGCTAGCTAAGTATCCTTAAACTCGACTAATCAAGACTGCGCCCTAATTCGAGACCAGCACCTAATGCAATGTGTGTTTTTATTAATGTGTAGTCTCAGTTGTCTTACTGTACCGCCTGGATATTTAGTACTCACACATTGGAAGATAGGCTCAATGGACTTTTGCATATATAAGCGATAGCGATAGCGACGGGCAGGCAGCGGCTACGTCGGCAGCGGGGACTGAAGTGACAGTAATCACGTGGCGTGCGCGAGTAGGACAGACTCATACGGAAGTATTCAGCTGTTTCACTAGCGCTGTCACTATCGCCACCTGCTCACTATCACTCCAGTTCACTCGTTGTCAAACGACTAGGTTTATCAAGAGCTTGCATTTTAAGATTGTGTCTGAATCAGCATTAAGTGCTGTTTCAGACACAATCTAGGGGGTAACTTTTATAAATGTGCAGTAAGCTAGACATTGTGCAAGTTGCATAAACATTTTTAGAAATGTTCATGCAATTCACACGATGCCCGTGAACGTGTTGATGAAGTCTAAAATCCACTGCATTTTAACTTCATCAACACGTTCAGTCATACGGATATTTCTAAGGGAGAGTGGAGTGGTAGGGATTATAGTGTACTCATATGCACACTATAATCCCTAATTTCCCTAATTACTACAATTCACAAAGCGAACCTACACTAAATTTGAAGCTTTGTGAACACCGACGCATTGTTATGGAAAATTAAAGTATCTGATAATGATTATTGCTTTTCTTCTTTCGATTGTAGCTTATTGTCATCCTATTAGCGTTTTTACTGGAATAAAAATAGAAACGGATTAACACAGAAAAGCATGGTGAAACCCCTCTACACCTTGCTTGCATTTAAAAGAGTAACTATCGAGTTTCTTGCCGATTTCTTCTCGATAGCGTCTACCTTCCGAACCGGTGGTAATGTTTTCTTTTCTGTTTATATTGACTATTCAAAAGTGCTTTTTTGAAGCCTATATAAATAAAGAGATTTTGAATTTGAATTTGCTTTTATGAGTTAATCCGCTGCGTCAACGACTGTCGTACTAACAGTGTTGGCTGGTCGTTGTATGATAAGGATTGCCAGGCTAGTGCCGATGGTAATATAAGTCGACCGGATAATCTTACATGTTAACTTTCATGGAAGACGTGTGCGTGACGAAAAAGGAATGTCAAAGGGGGAGCGGTATAAGCGCGGCTATGTGTGTGTGTGGTGGGGACCGACCCCTGGGAAGCCCACTATTGTTGCGCATGTGTATTTAGTCCCCTAGTTACCAAGTCGTGCTCATTCTGATCCCACCTTGATGAGATACCTCTAATCAAGACATGTTCTCGGCGATAAAGATGAAGAATATCGACATCTAATGTATGCACTTGTCAGTGACGACTACCAAGGCTTCCAGATCCGCCGCCAACGAGTGATCCATGTTTTATTGCAGCAGGGGGAGGAGGGAGCGCGACTCGGTATTGTGCACGGGTGGGATAGTACCATGCTGACGTATGCGTTTGTTTCATTCGTGCCTTATCGTCAATACGGGGTCGCAATCGTTCCACTTCCTGTTTAGCATAAACGCATCTGACTAGGAGAAGGGGCCTGCCTATGTAAGAAGGGAGAGAAGCTGAAGATTAAGCACGAGATTTGTATAAAAGAATGTGAAAGTAACTAGTTAGTCTATGTTTTAACTCAGAAAAACTAGTTATTTCCGAATTCTGCTATAATAACGATGCAATCTTTAGGTATATTGTCAATGCGTCGGTACGTATATACACTGTGTGTGTCTGTCTTTTATGTTGTATTGTATAAAGCTTTGGAGTTCCAGTGTCTTAAGTATGTATTTGTCGTGATATTTTCTTGATATCTGGTCCTCAATTATAGTCCTAAGATGTACTTATTTTAATAAGTGCTCTTGTAGATTGTTTATTCCAATATTTAGGATTATAAATGTTGCACAATTTACGGAATGTTATTGTTATTCCATTAAATTCAAAGTGTGTTATTATTTTTTCAGGAATACTGGAATATTTTGTCTTTTGGTTAATATTCTCTTGTTTTGGAAATTTTCTTTGATGTGTAAAGTTAATTATTATTTACGCCTTGTATGTGTTACAGCTAAAATTAGTAATTTGACGAGTGGCTAATGGTAATTATACCTATGTTTCGCCGGCTAATCTTAAGTGCTATACTTAAGATTAAACATAGGCAGCCCCTTGGCTAAAAATGTAGAAACAAATGAAAAGGAAATAACTGTATAGTTTTTTACTGAAGCATCGATAATTATAATTATAAAATCAATTAGTCACGTCATTCATTCTTTACAGATACTTCCGTATCCAAAATAAAATAAAAAAAAAAGAAAACGATCAGGTTGTTAAACAAAGTTATTTAAAATAAAAAAAATAATGCAATCATTCTAATTAGTCTTTATGTTATTGTAAAAGCCCGTATACTTGACGCAAATAACCATTTTATTGCACATTAGCCGCTCGTCAAACTTATACTTAAGTTTAGCTGGCTAATCTTCAAGTTTACGTTCATACCCATTTTTAGCCGTTACATATATATGTGCTAAAGTTGTTCTAATTGTATATGATTTATTTATCTAGGTATAAAAAGTGAAATTACTAAAATTGTCTTATGTCTTAGTTAGTTTTTTATTGGTATTATCATAAATGCGAACGTAATTATGTCTGTCTGTTATCTGTTGGACGACTTTGTAGCAAACTGAATACCATGCCTTAGTAAAAAATCAGTAGATTTTATTTATATTATATATTAGCCATAGCCAGAAACATAGATTAATCAGACTCTTTATCTCTGGAATAAAAAAAACAACGAAGAGGTTGTTTTTTTTATTTATTTTATATTTTTATTTTTACTGTCTAAGTAGTAATCAGATTTCAAAACACGATAAATTTGTTTCAGAGAATGAAGTATTTTACCTCGGGCGTAGACTTTAAACCGTCCACCCTCAAGGAGTTCTTCCGAGGACCGGCGCAGTAAGAAATGTTCTTATTTTTGTGTTCATACTTGCCATAATATATTTTCAGTTGTATATTATATACTTAATTGATTATTTTTATTTTCAGGAGAAAGGCTTCGCCAGAGGTACGTTGTCTTCCTATTATTATTCTCCGTTTATATTTGAAATATTTTGGGTGCGCCTAATACTCTGAATTTTAAAGGATTCCGTATATAATTATATGATTTATTATCTAACGCAATTTTTTTTTTAGTTATTTATTTGTAAACAGCTTAATTAGAACTATAGCAACGACTGTAAGCCAAACTTAGCTCGAGTACTCTTATGTCATTCATAGTAATTTAGTCTATTTTTTTATAAGAAGATTTTTTTTGTATGTAACGAATAAACTCAAAAATTACCTAAGTGTTTTCGATCAAATTATATACAGACGTAGATTGTAGACTAAAATAGTAAACAGGCTTTTTTTTATCAATGTACCGACCGCAGGCGCAGGCAGAAGCTAGTCATCTATACAAGATGCAATTAAAAGCACTCTTCAAATTTAAATATGACAATTGTTAGGAAACCCACGTTTGTTTGTAGATATACTGCTGCGCGCAGGCGCACAAGATATTTTATTGTGAAAAATTTACCTCCTACTTTTTTTTTTTTTCATAAATGTGATATATTAACGATACCTAAGGGTTGGAAATTTGGACAGGTATTAAATGCATCCTGTATTCTATTGAAGTTCTGACTGACCCGATGGCGCATTCGATAGTGACCGTGCTGTAGGCGCCAAGAGGTGTGGGTTAGATAAACAGACATGACAAACATTCGTGTAACGAATACTTGTGTTTGTTCTGTGTCTGTGTATTATTATATAATATGCCTACCCCGCTAGGGAAGTGGCGTGAAGTATAGTTAGTTTTATTTTATTATATATTTACAATACTACTGTTGATCCTGATATTGACAATGAAGTGACAATACCTCCTAACTGTAGATATGCAAATTTTACAGGAGAATGAAAAAACGATCATATTTTTAGGTTTTGATCATAAGACTTTTATATAACTTTTAATGTAATGTCTACAGGATTACTTTATTATTTGATAACAAACAAGAAAAAAATTATAGTCCACGCGAAATTAAATTTTAAGGCTACTGCATTAAAAATGTCGGTTCCTGAAAAAATATTAGTTAGGAGGTATTGTCACTTCATCATCGATATGTATATTTATTTAAGTTAGTTTCAAACCAGTAGGGGAATATGTATGTTGTGACAATGGTTGTTGTTCCCACAGCCGGAGGCGCCGCCGCCGCCCGAGGAGGCCCCGGCGGGCGCGACGTCGAGCGGGCCGGTGGTGTCGCTCGGCGTGCACATGCACGCGGACACGCCGCCCATCATCCTGCGCCTCGACCATGAACAGGTATGGGAACTTTCAGTTGGTAGTTTTTCGGTCTAGGGAAATTCATTACGCACCGTTCTGGGAAGGCCCCAAGTGCTAGCAGAACGGAGCTTGACATACACCACTGACTTCAGTGATGGGCTCTGTGACACCAGGCTTCTAGGTCCCTCTAGGGTGGAAGTGGGCGAGGTGTACCAACTAAATCCCTGGGTATAACTTCCTGCTTTTTTTTTGTGTGACTTGTTTTATGTATAAGATTCATTTTTCCCATCGACACTTAAAAGAAACAGTTCGCTCGATAAATTATTAAATTTCTGGCTTGATTAGTATAACGGTTGTTACCATTACAGCACTAGCGTAGTAGTAAGCTATTAAACGCCTTTCTGGCAAACTAAAAAATAACAAAAGCACTCGATAAAAATGGTATAATCGATTCCCGATCGTGATTTGTATCACCTTCGAGATCAGACAATACAATCTCTATTTCTGTTAGGCAACACTTCGTTGCTCCCGTGACATCTGACAGTAAGGCTGCGGCACTGTTGTGGTCGTCGTGTACTAACCAGTGGGTCGCGCAGGTGCACCTGGTGGCGTCGGCGCTGCACGGGCTGCAGCACATCGTGACGCTGCTGCAGCGCGGGCCCGTCATCGGCCGCCAGTCCTACACCTCCTTGGGCGGATCGCACCGCACACTCATACGGTGATTGTCTGCGTTTTTATTATATTACTATATTTAACCTTTTCTCTCTTTCTTCATCCTTCTCTCTTGCTCTTTGTCTTTTACCGTTTCCTAACAAATTTATTTAGTCACGGTGCGAAAATGAAAATTTTATTGTCTTTGCCGTAACCTTCGCATATAAAAAAAATTACCTAGTCGCACATCAACAGCTAACATCGTTATGCATTGTGAATGCTATACAGTGCTTGGCGCACGGACCGACAAAACTTTTTGGGACACTGTAGGGATCATTTGTCACCTTTCAATCCTTGGACCCTAGTAAATAAAGTCACAGTAATAGTAATTGACTTTTTAATCAATTTTCAATAAATACCCAAAATATTGCATTTAAAACCGTATAACTTTTTTATTGTCGTTTTTAAAGCACGTTTTTTTTTTCATTTTATTCTGTAACGTATGCGTATTAACAGACATACATCTTTTTGTTATCACCACAAAAATGAAATATGACCAATTTCAAAAATAAAATGTGTAAGTCTGATTAAAACATTATCATTAAAACATGATTTTTTTTAAGTAATAGTTATTGAGTGTTTATTTTAAAAAAATATATAATCTGACGGTATACCTTTCTCACGGTATACCACACTTCAATATTGAAGTGTAATTTCTAAAAAATTACACATAATTTATTTTTTAGATCCGTTTCCGAAATGGAGGAGGTGCGGAGCAATTCCGAAGACACGCCTAGCGAGAATCGTTCCGAGCTGATCTCCATATTTGAAGCCCGCTCTCATACAGAAGGTATGATATTTATTCAGCTGGGTTCAGTTCCTTTTTCATTAATAACTATTCTGCTGGTGTAAAAAAAAATATATATACATATTTGCAATAACTTCTAAGTTGTTTTCTAAAATTCTTCACTTCTCATAAATTTCCAAGGAGTAATGTGGCGTGGAACTATGATGTTATTGCTTCCTCAGGGCCAAAGATGAAGACGTTCTTCTGGTTCCAATGGGTGGTAAGCCGCGCCACGCTGGTGGTGGCTACGCAGAGCGTGAAGCTGGCCTTCGAGACGGACGATATCATCTCCACGGTGGACCTGCAGCAACACTACAACCAGTTCAAGGTCAAGGTCGCCTCGGCCTCCGTGCGCCATTATGAAAGGTACAGTTGTATTTGAACACTAATTTTCAGGTTTTCGACTTCAACAGAGGCGGTTACATGAGTACAAAACAAATACATCAAATATGTTAAACCGTGCGAGAGTAGAATTCCTGAAACACACATTCACTTTCTAAATATAAGTAATAAATAAATAAATTCTTGAGACTGACACACCAATTCCCTAGTTCCAAACTAAGCTTATGCTTGTGCTATGGATACTAGGCGAACGGATAGACATACTTAAATACGTTTATAAACATCCATGACTCGAGTACAAATGTCCATGTTCATTACACGAAACATTTGCCCCTAGCGGAATTCGAACCCGTGACTCTTGGTTTCGTGGCCAGGGTCTGACCACTCGACCAACGGGCCAGTCAAAGTAATCTTATGCTATAATTAATTATAAAATGTCAAATTACAAAATGTCTGTACATTCGTAATAAAAGGAAAGATTGCCACGAATCCCTAATGTAACCATCAACATCCTATGTGCCGTGCTTAATCGGGGTCTGCTTAGACCAAGATCAACAAATTAAAATGAAGCGACTGCCGATCTAACTTTCATAACCCTAGACAGGCAGACCAGACAATTAGGACCATGATTACACACATCCATAGTTGTTTTTAATGTGCAGGTTTCATCATGACGTTTTCTCTCTTAAGCAGGGACCTCCGAATGCGAGGTCCCTCGGAGTCCCACACACCACCCTGGGCAGGGTGACGGTGCGTAGAGCATTCCCCAAGACGTTCTCCCTCACCGCCGAGCTAGTGTAGTACATAGATTTTCAAAATGTTGAGGTACGTGCCCAGGTTCGTGCTCCACCTCCACAAATATGAGACGTGTGCATTGAGCTACCTTAAGGAATTAAATCTGTCTGTGGAATTAGGATTTTAACAATAATCCTGGTTATAGAAGCAATTGGGTAATTTGTTACTTTTACACATTTGAGCGTGGCGAGGCCATAGCGCAAAGAGAGAGTTTGACATATGTGACAGCTTATTGCACATGACCGACACTAAAAAAACAACCTTGAAGGATTTGTTTTGGGTTGGATCGTCAGTATTACAGACCTTATTGTTCAGAACGGGCAGCGACGAGTGGACGGCGGGCGTGCTGGGCGGGCGCGTGCTGGAGGCGCGCGAGCCAACCAACGCGCAGGAGGAGAACCACTTCATGTCCGTCACCATCACGCAGGCGCAGTGAGTACTTTACTCTTGTTACTTACTACATCCCTGGTACTTTTATGACTTGTCGAAATTAATCCAATTGTGAATAGGCAAGATGACTCAAAAAAAATAATTAGTCCATTATAGAGATTACAAAAAAATATTGCTCACGTATTTTTTCTTTTGTTCAGCAAACCAAAAATTACGAAGATACAGCGCGTTAAAGGTGCGCGTGACGTCACTTGTTCTGTAGAATTTTAGGAACAAGTGATGTAAAAGCGCCCCACTCCAGATCTTTGAAGCGCTGTATCTTTGTTATTTTCCGAGCATTTGATAAAGCAAAAAATACGAACTCAATATTTTTTGATAATCTGACTAGCGGACTAAAAAAATATTTTAGTCAACTAGCCTATTATAGTCCCATGTTGGTCTGGGACTTTCAAACTATGTGTCTACGTAAAAAGCGACTGGTGTATTGGGTGCAGGCTACAACTCTTTCACAATGTTGATCTAATCTAGCTCTATTTGGTGTTTTGGTGAAAAGTGGTTAAATGTGCTTGTTCATTGATTCCTGGAGTCTGCCTTTTGGAAATGATGGCGGGCGTGATCATATAATGATGATTTAAAAAATATTTCATCTAATGTATTGACAATTGAATGTGTACCTTGTTTTCGATTCTGTCAAAGGTTTTTAATAACGTCTCTTTACGTCAGGATATCAAATCTACCTCCAAACTGGAAAGAGGAACTGCATCCCAAACTACTTGAACAGAAAAATGTAAGTTGTTCTCGATATTTTATTCATCTATCACATAAGTATCGATACAATTTATCTATGCAAACACAGAAAAACGGTAGCGTAACTTCGTTTTTACGGTACTTCGTTCGTGTATCAAATGTAGTGTCTACAAACTTGATATACCTTTACTTTCGTCTTCTACAAGTATACCTATTACTGCTACTTATCTCTCCAACAGGGCGTGGACAGCATGTGGGAGATCTACGCGACCCTAGCGCCGCTAGAGGTGGTGGTGCAACCGACTATACTGGAAAATGTCGTGTCGCTTCTGCACAAGTTCTCGCCGCGGTCTTTCTGCCCGTTGCGCGCCGAGCTCGCGCAAAGGTAAGCACTGCGAGTAGTGGTGATTTAACATTTATGTTTTTGAAGATCTTCTAGTCTACATGTAGTATTCGCCCTCGACAGCATGTTATAACATGTTCATATCGGTATGAACATGTTGTATAATAATAATGATAAATTCTCCAGACTGACACTCCAATTCCCTAGTTTCAAACTAAGCTTATGCTTGTATGGATACTAGGTGAACGGATAGACATACTTAAGTACGTTTATAAACATCCATGACTCGAGTACAAATGTCCATGGTCATCACACGAAACATTTGCCCCTAGTGGAATTCGAACCCACGACCGTTGGTTTCGTGGCCAGGGTCTCTAACCACTCGACCAACGGGCCAGTCATATAAAACCGGTATATTGACTTTTAAATGTTGTCAAAAACATCCAGCAATCCAAAAAAAGCGATAGCTTCGTATTAGATGCCTTCTGGTCTAGAAATCAATGCCGTCAACCGGTTAAGAATAAGACTGTGTTTTTTTGTAATTTAATATTTATTGTACTTTTTCTAATTACTCCAATTTGTTCTTACCCACGAAGGTATTGGCGTGAAGATAGATAACATTAGAATTTTTCCACCCGTTCCTGAACAAACATAAAGTCATCTATGAAGGATTTAATTTTCCTTTCGAACTAGTAAAAGCGCAGTCGTGTAATGTTATTGCGTGCGCGCAGGCCGTCGACTTGGCAGTGGCCGTTCTGCTACGTGAACGCGGGCGGGCTGCGGCTGCTTATCAGCAGCGAGGACGAGGAGAAGGAGGCCGACGACACCTTCATGGTCGTCGTGAGTACACACCGATTTACTTTAGTTGACATAAAATATTATACTGTGTATCTTACTACCCAGCGCACTTTGTTACGCCCCTTTCTCGGATTTTCTATTCTAATTTTTTTTATTTATTTATCGTGTAACTTTTTTATTTTTTATTTCTAAAGAACCTTTACCCGATAATTTCAATTACCTATAAAATAATTGGCGAAATCGGTCCAGCCGTTCTCCCCTGAGGTCGTGACCAAGAGACATAGAGTTTTTATATATGTGTACATATACACATACATATACTTTGTGTGGTTGTCTATATATAGACAGCAAATAAAAATGTTTTATTTTTATATTTTATGTTTTATTTTGTAATTATCTGGACATTAGTTCATTAAAAATCAATGTAGAAATTGGACGTTAGTAAAAACGAATTATTTTTTTGCAGATCGGCAAAGTGACAGTAAATCCTCACCCGGAGAACCCAATATGCAGGTGAGTTGTACACTGCTATAAAATATCAGACTACATCACATACATTGATCTGACTCCGGGGTAGGAGCTTAAGCACTTGTGTTACGGGTATCAGAATCAACATTAGTATTACAAGTATATGTATATTTAAAATATTGAATAAAAACACCCAGACACAAAACAAACACAAGTATTCATCATAAGAATGTTTGCTCTGAGTGGGGATCGAACCCACATCTCTTGGCGCATGGGGTAAAATATATATATATATATATATATATATATATATATATATATATATATATATACACGTTTTGTATTAAGCACATCATTGTCACCAGGCGCACGGTGAACACGGGCACGGAGACTAACTGGATGGGCGGCAGCAGCCCGTTCGAGGGGCGCCAGTACGAGATGATCGTTAAGAACTTCGCCGTGCGCTCGGCGCAGTTCAGCCAGCTCGTCTTCCAGGAGGTACCCGATCACCGAACGCCTATACTGATGATGATGACGATTATGATAATGATTATGATGGTGATATGCTAGCTTCACGCCATTTTACTAGCGAAGTACTCAGAGGGAACCGAACGCCATACGGCACCGAACTAACACACCTCACTCGCTTCTTTAACATTCATTATGATGATATTTTGAATGTTTACCCATTTTTAACCGACTTCAAAAAAAAGGAGGAGGTTCTCAATTCGACTGAATGTTTTTTTAGGATAACTTTTACCCGTTTTTTGTGGTCCCATCGGAGTCTACTCAGACTACGTCGCGGGCAGAAGCTAGTCTCATAAAATTTAAGCTCTAAATTTTATGATTTTATTTTTAAATATATACCTATATTATATGTAAGTAAAGTGTTATAGATGAATTGTTTGTTAAAGGTTAATGTATCTATTGCTTACTTGTTTTATAATTAATCTGTCGCATGTTGTGTTTGCTTTTAATTAGATTACTCATAGGATTTAAAACATTTGTAATTTTGTTGACTAAGAATGTATGATTAAACTGTTAGCAAACCTTATAAACAAATAAATAAATTAATAAATAAAATAAATAGATACGTTTGTTTGCAGGCGAGTGAAAAGGGCAGCATGCAAAGCACTGGCGGCGAGAACCCTGCCCTGAAGTGGACCCAGCCCGTCGTCTCGCCCGTCATCACGCCCATACTGCACGCGTAAGTAGCTACAGACATGTGGTTTGAAGTGTTCACAGCGATGTGTCCTAGCCCATTGCGTAGTGTTCTAGCCCAGACAAGTCTATATAGGGTGTAATCGTCAAGTAGAGGTGACGATGTTAAAATTCTCACCATGCCCTAATTATCGATACCATATTGTAGGACATGTTATCGGCGAAGATCAGGATTTATTATTAATTCTTGATCTTTCCCAGTCAGTAAAATATTTGCCTAAAAATGGTTAAGGGAGCTTGTTTGCTCTTTGACCCTGCTCACCCCTTTTGGGGTTGCAGTCATGATATGTGGAATAACTAACAGGATTGTTTGTTTGTCAGCGTGGACATAGGGTGCGTGGTGGCGCCGGCGATGTACGTGACGGGTTCGCTAGCGTGTGGGCCGGCGCTGGAGCTCAACCTGGTGTCGGACTGCGCGCTAGAGCTGAGCGTGCAGCAGCTGGGGCTGGCGCAGCGCGTAGCGCGCGACGTGCTGCACGCGCTTGTGCACCACAGGTAGGTGTCGGCCCCTGCGTTGTTTGCGCGCGTCTCATACCTCGCCGCAGACGTCACCGATGATGATTCCCAACATCACCACTTCACCCCATGTTAATAACTTTTCTGAGGGTCAAACTTAATAAACATAGTGATTTTATGGATTATATCGTCAGTATCTGATTATGGACCTCATCTTGAAAGTGTTCTATGCTACTGTCTCTCGAAGTCACTATTTTGAAAGCTTTTACGATATGCATGTATGTATATGCTTGTGGCACTATTTCTATTTTGTCCGATGTTGGTCTGGGACTGAAAAAAAGACTCCCAGCTGTGTTTTATGCCTAGCATGTCGTAAAGGGCAACTAATGGTATATGGGGTTTTGGCTATGTGATTGTGTGGGCGACGAGCTAATCACTTGTCACTAGTTTGTTGCTCAGTTTTGTTTTTGGCTAAATGTGGTTAAAAGGGCCTACTGCCCCTTTGACTCTGCCGACCCATCCGGGGATCATGGGAGTGATGTTATGTATGTATGTATGTGCTATTTCTATTTGAATTGAAGGTTTATAATTATATTATTATTCTCACAGGCCTCCTGGAATAACGTTTGAGGAGCACGATGCTTGCCCTTACGCGTCTTTGTTGAAGGACTTTGAAACCTTAGAAAATATGTCGCTACTGAGCGAATCATTATCTCTTGATGGTAAGATTTATTTTATTTATTGACGAATAGTTTTTATCCAATATACACACTTCCAATACCACATAATTTGTACCCAGATTAACATTTGGTATCTAATAGTTTACATGTTACTTTTATTCGAACAGAAACATTGAGGCCCGGCCCCTCCGATATATCTGCAAATGAGCCCAGGGCGGGCAGCCGGGGCGAGGGCGCCGGCACCGACTCGGGCGTGGACACAGTGACGTCACACTCCACTATGAAGTCCAGCAACCGCCACGACTCCGTCGCCCCCAAGAAGTCTGTCTCCATCGCGTTCGTTGATCATATGTAAGTTTAAGCTTGCATGCTTCAATATGTTCGAAGTGTTTTCACCAAGACGTGAGGAGTGTGCTGATGACTTTTGGTATGCATTTACAATATCATCACTCTGGAGATGGAAGGTTGAGTTGGGTGTACTATCTTTACAACCATCTTTTGTTCGAAGAAGGGTCCACTGATTCAAGAGACCTTTGACGATGACTCGCTAATTGCAAGTTTCAAGATCTTTGCTTGACGCGTTGCGTGGTGGCAACTGACGTTCAATCGCCAACCGCTTGCATGCTAGTTGCTACTTCGATCGCTGCCGTATAAACACATTCTGCTCTCGTCGGTGAACAGGACTCGCCTCCACCTCTCAACATCCCAATCAGGATGGGTGCGAGCAAATTGATGGCGTGCCTGTCGGTGACATGCCGTCAGTTTCGGGTCTGTGGCAGGCCTGTTTAGAGTCAAATTCGCTTGCTTGAGTCTTCGACGAACCATCCACTCGCTGGAATCTACCCCACGAACATTTCTCAGCTCCAGCAGGACGTTGACACCAGTCAAATGACGATTTCGAAGAGAAGATAAAACGGTCATCCTTCTCCGATGTGCCACTGGCGCCGTCCGGATCTTGGTCTCGGGATGAAGCCACCAGTCTCCCGAAAGCGAATTTAAACTTTCGAAACACAGGACTGTCTTATTTGGAGCTGACGTGCGACATTCCGCTGGCCGAGTCCTTTTTGCAATAGGGCGACGATTGTGCTGCTTCTGTGGGTGTAGTATTCATTTTCGTCTAAGGTCAATGGTCGAAAGTAATGGAGATGTGTACAGGTAAACGTGTGAAAGCT
>OX596199.1:22199280-22250860 GCA_951394215.1 Glyphodes perspectalis
AGCGAATAGCCCGCGGACCTGGTGCGACGACACCAGGAAACACCGCGCCTCTTCTTCCTCTCCCCCGCCCTCCTGAATGCCCCGACCCCGACTGCCCCTCCAGGTGGACCGGTCTATGCGACGCTACAAATACCTGAAGACGTAGCATATATGCTCGAAGGCACACAATTAGGCAATCTTATAAGTCCATAAACACCTTTGCCACAACAGATACAAAAAGACGATACATTACATGTTTGCTGCTTCCACCAGACCATATACCTGCATCCCTATCCCCCTTTCATCCCCAGTTGATGTGTTCACTCCGGACTTAAAGTGTTATAGACTACGGACAATATTGTATAACTATAATACTGACAATAGGTCAAGCAATGTACCATACGTAATAGAATCAGAGACTTTCGTTCGCATTCAGAATCTCAGTAAATTGTCTACACAATTGACTTCCAGATCCCTTATTTCGGATTACAACTTAGAAAGCTCCTGGTCCTATTTGGATGCTGAAAGATTTTGAATAGAAAACCGCCAACAGACCAACCTACAGAATCGGTCTGTATCGAGATAATTGGCTATGCCGAGAGAATACCACATGAAAAAGAAAAGTTAACCGTTTCTTCTCCCCACGGCATTTAAGTAGTTACGTGTCTGGTCGGATCCGTCAGCAGACTCCGTCATTCATTGTAAAGTGAAGTTGGTCTGCAAGTAAACGAAATATTACACTTCCGATATCAGTTACTGTGGCATGTGGAAGAGATACGGAATAAAATCTATTAACTCGTCTGTGACTTAATGTTGTTTAACTGATGAAATAACTATGTAAAGAAAGGTTTGCCAAACATTACAAGCAAGCGACACAAATCAACTTGTGACGCAGCAACCCCTAGACGAAATATGCATATGTGAACTTTGACATCCCTTACTAAACGAGGAATACTTATCAAATCTTCGTTAAAATAATTATATTTATTCATAACATTACCCGATTACAGGGAATCTATATTAAAAATATATATTAAATCTTTTCTAGTATCTAACCTAAGTATATTTAGGTAATTCATATTCCAGTTCTATATTATCATAATAATATTAATTATACAATTATACCTGTTATTGTATATCATAACATTAATTATACAATTATATGTTCCACTGTACAAAATATTTTACTTAATGGTTGTCATAACGTCTTCATTTACATTATACAGTTAATTACTGTTGCCAATTAATTTACAATGTTGAACTTTATTCATAAATAACCATTATTTTCCTTGTAAATTGACTTAGATTATATGCCGTGTTGAAAATAATTGATAACAGATTGTTTAGCTGTAACTTAAATATTTCTGAGATCCTAGACGAGACGCGTGTGGTGTAAATTTTGTTGTTAGTCTCGGTAAGCACCAAAACTCAGGTACAAAGCGTAGTCAATAATAATAGAGCAAGGCGAATGACTTATTAGATAGACAAATTGTAATGGCAAGTTAACTAACATACACTTGTATATACAACCTGTATTATAAATTATAAAATACATTTATGGGATTTAAAGAAAACGTGTTTCGAAAGATTTTGTTAAATCAATATTTGCACAACAAAGTGTTAAGGATATAGGAAAATAAAAAAAGGATTGCTCGTTATTCTTACAATAGATAGCTAATAAAAAAACTGTATTTGGTAAAATCGTTAGAAGTATATTGTTACGTTATTCTCTTAGTAATATTATACGCTTAAAGTATCAGAATCAGTTACAGATGTTGAATGACTATAGCTCAGATATTTAGTTTATGAACATGCCTATAAAACTGAACATATATTTAGTGAACAGTAATAGGTAGTTTGATTACAACGTTCATATTACTAAAGGGGTTAAGCTCGCTACCTTACGCTTGTATGAAGGAAAACGCGTTCGTTATTCTGTAATAAATAGACGTATATCACGGGTACCATCTACAACAAGCATTTAAGACAATTTCTGTCAATTGTATGCGACAACTTCTGTTCGCCTCGTTAATGTTCTCATGTGCGAAGAACGTTGAACAGAGGCTAGCGGATGCGATACCTTCTGCCTGCATATTTGTACTTACGGTAACGGACGCGCTTCTAACGTACATTTATATGAAAACAATTATTCTGCTGTATCGTATAAGGAGACGGCGTTGTTTAATTTAAACATGGAACCAAGGCCTGTCAGGTGACAGCTGTAGGATTAACACTTGTGTCTTGCATTTGATGATGACGGTGATATTTAAAGTATTGTACGTATTATTAAAAAGTAATGGTATTTCTCATAAATTATATTTATTAGGTCACCGTTGATATTTTAAGAAGTAAAATTTTGTTCTTCACCGCCATGGCAGGGACTCGAAAACTGAATATTTACTAAACACTCAAATAATGCAATACACAAATGTAGACGCTAAAATTATACGCTCCTTACTATAAGTGTGGGTAATGAATAAATAATGAGTCAGCCTTGGTGATTGTGTATTAGTAAAATACTTTAAATTCAGATTGTGGGAGATAATAATGTAAAACTTAATTATTTATTGTCTTACTCTTTTACGGCTCGGTGGCAAGTATTGGTTTAGCGTCTCAAATATACCTACGTCTGAGTGTGCAACGTCCTTCCACACAGAAGGAATTCAATGTAACAGTATCCCGGTGCACGCTGACCGAGTCCCGCCACCTTGCCCAATTGTGCAATTGTATGATTTGTGTATAAATGTAAATAATTTATTGATGAATATTTTATTATAGCACGATAAGCCATTAGTCCTGCGCCTGATCTCTCTTCGGTCATGTCCAATTGCCGTCTCACCGGACTATAAGAGTGAAGGGACCGAGAGTGCATTTGGTGTTTGCGCACACCCCTAGTGCACTATAATATCTCCTGCGCAGTTGGCTAATCCTCGTTGAGATTGGCCGCCGTGACCGACGGCAAGGAGGACATTATTATTATTTTATTTTGATTCCAATCTAATTTAATTAAAAATAAATTATAACTATATTATGATCGGCGTATCCGAGTGATAAGATAATTTAAAACTAGATATTACGAGCCTGTCGGAAGACGTGAACTTTAAATTATAGTCCTAGTTAGGGTCATTAATGTTATTAAATATTGATAACAATATCACCTCCGCTGTAATGTTCCTCAGCTATCACTCCTCGACATTAGCCGATCTGGCCCTCCTTCAGAGCTTATCTGTGGATCTATTTGTTCAAGTAGTCAAATGTGCTTCCTCCTTTTGGTAGATAAAATATTGTTGATGTTTTAGCAAAATATTCTTTTTAGAACATGTCTTCATGTGTCAGTAGATACTCAAATATACATTTAAACACAAACAACTCCACTTTCTGTAGTCTATTGAAGGTCGTGTTATATTTTGGTGAACTGTCACACTACCGGTTGTTACAGTTCTGATTCTCGTTTCGTGTACAATTTCTCTATCCTAGCGATGACAATCGACGTATGTTCCTGCTTTTAATGTCTGTATACCATTGTTGTAAGCTCTTCTCCTATCAAGCGGATTCTACAATAATTATTATTATTGGATAGCAGATGGGATATGGGATAGCAGGATATGAGTATATATATATATATTGGAAAACTGCTTATGGGATAGCAGAATAGATGCATAAGAATTTAGTATTAAGGTCACGAAACGAGCATGTGAAGGCACAAAATCCGCTTGTTGGGAGGGTCAAATAAAATATATAGTGATAAATAATAGACACACATTCGGACTTTTGATATATCTACTTTACAATTAGTTTTTGTTCTACATGTTTATATGCATTCCAGTTTATTAACATTCTTTATCGATGTAATTTTACTTCCTGTTAAATACGGATGTCAATTGAAATAGTTGATTCGCAATATGTATTTTATTTGAGCAGTAGTAGCGGGCCATCTAACTTTTATAACTGTACTTTATAAGAATTTAGCCCTTAAGGCGGACTTAACACAAAGCGTGCAATAACCTCACGCAGGTTTCATTAGGGATATTTTGTGTACCAATATTTCTCTTATCCTATAAAAATAAGGATAAAGTAACAAAAACGGTCCTACTTTTAATTTGGTATTTCAAAAGTAACGCAACCTCTCCTTAACAGTTTTAAGTAAAATGTTTTATTCACTAACGACTGATTGCTTAAGACTTAATTTAAATATAATATATGGTCCGGTACTTTGCTCGTGACTAAGTAATCATAAGTTTTTTGCGAAGTTGCCAAATTTGTATTAATGTAAGTATTGTTATGTTTAACGAAATGTTTTTATATCTATTAAAATTGATTATGTCACAAATTATATTGGTTTTAGTTTTGGTAAACTTTGGTTGGAGGAAAATTGGAAATATCCTAATAAGTAAGTAGATACCTACTGTTGATGTTAGTAATTATACATATAGCTACTAACTCCGGATTGTTAAACTTTGTACTAGACATTTGTACCAATTTCAGTGTACAATTTTCGAAACGAAATTCTTCGTTAAAACACTAAACTATATTGTTAATTACCTAATGTAACCATCACCTCTTAACAGAAAATTATAATGTAACCATCACCTCTATATTGTTTATATGTGTTTTAGAGCAAGTAGTCTTGTCTTCATGGTCAATATATGGGAAATTTCCATTTACCTTTTGTCTTGTCTGATAAACATTCCAAACTGCATCTTGCAGCTATAAGTATGAAGAATAACATTCAGATCAATTAGTAGCTTTGCCTTCTGTGGTTACGTACAATGTCTAGTGCATCGTCCGTGTTGCGATATCAATGTACGGGACTCGACGTGAAGCGCATCCCGCGTGGCGCGTCTCAGCGCGGATGTTATTGTGTTTCCAATAATAAACTGTGTTTCAAATCAATTGTTTTATTTGAGACGTTATTTCCTTACTCCAATGTCCGGATGGACGAATTCCTCCTCTCCCTAGCGTACCGTAAATGAATACCCCCTTAGTGCGCCTGACCGGGCCGATGGCGACCCTAGATTAACATTTTTTTGAGGAGACGCAGATTCCCGTACCTGCAGGTATATTATAAGAAGCTCCGACAAAAGCCCCCACTCGATATTTAACGGCCTATAAAAAAAACATGAAGTACCCAGAGCTGATATGCGATTACTCTCTATGAATGATGATGATATGGGAACCCTACGCTAATAAAACTGTATACCTACATACCTAGAGTTTGAATTACTAAATAAGTCTAAAAAAACCTGTATGTATATCAAAAGCCTGTACTTATCATTAGAACCAAATAAACGATTTAAATTTGATGATTTATTAATTTGACTGTCCCGTTGGTCGAGTGGTCAGGGATCCTGGCCACGAAACTGTGAGTCGCGGGTTCGAATCCAAATGTTTCGTGTGAACATGGACATTTGTACTCGAGTAATGGATGTTTATAAATATATTTAAGTATGTCTATCCGTTCACCTACTATCCATAGCACAAGCACAGGCTTAGTTTGGAACTAGTGAATTGGTGTGTTAGTTATTAATTAGATAATTATAAAGTAAAAAATAAAATTATCTAATCGGTAAAAGTGAGTAATATTTTTTTTTATAAAATATTCGCGCCAAGAGCGGTGGTAGCTCAATGGTAAGGACACGCGCCTCTTAACCGAGGAGTACGGGTTCAAACCCGGGCACGTACCTCTGGATTTTTTAAATCTATGTACGTATTCATACCACTAGCTCGACGGTGAGGGAAAACATCGTGATGAAACCTGCAAATTCAAACAACTTTGCATTTGTAACCATGATGAAAAATTGTCTGGTTCCCCTATCTTAGGGTTACGAAGGTCAAATCGGCAATCGCTTCGATGTAATTACCAGACTCGCTAAATCCTGGATCATGGTCTAAGCGGACCCCGTCTAAGCACGGGACGTAACGCTAGGAAGATGATGAAAATATTACACGCTAGTTCTAAAACGTTATGAACATAACATGCTTAGTAGTAAAGTGATCTAAATCATAATGTTTATCACGGAACATTAATTCCAATTGGTACCTATATTTTACAATTAATACATATACTTAAACAACAAATTTTGAGTTAGGTCACTTTACTATTTACCTAAGCATACGATACCTACCTATGTAGGCTATTACGCGTGTTTTTCGGGGTTTATCATCATTACTATATATCGTATAAAGCATTTATTACCTGTAAGTATTTCATATTATTAAATACACAGAACATCCTTAAATGTTTACGTAGGTAGGTACCTACACATGTACCTAAGTAAACATTTAAGGAAATTACATTGGACTCTCTTTGTGATTTCTTAGTCAAGTTCGTATCAATAACAAATATAATTACCGTGGAGAAATGTGATCATTCTAAAGATTACCATTTCTCATACAAAATATAATAAATAAATATAAATATCAGATTACATCACATACATTGATCTGACTCCGCGATAAGTAGCTTAAGCACTTGTGTTACGGATATCAGAAACAACAGTGGTATTACAAATAAGTATATACTTAAATATTGGATATTAACACCCAGACACAGAACAAACACAAGTCCTATTCATCACACGAATATTTGTCCTGGCGAGCTTGTCAACATAATAAATTTATTTAGTGTCATAATATGGAAATACACATCGACGCTTAAGAACCAAGACCATCTATCTACACTTTTGGCGCTTTTTACTTTTTAATGCAGTTATTTTTATGATTAATTTACGCATCGTTTCCTTTGATCAGGAACCTCAAATTCGCATTAAATAAGAAGTTATGAAAAAATACCAATACCACCTAAGTTACGTGACGTAATAAATTTAAGGAAATAAAACGTTTTTTTCGTCTCCTGTGAAGTCGACTTTTTGTAGATAGATGGTCTTGGTTCTTAAGCGTCGACATATCTTATATCATTATACCAATAGAAAAGTCATTTTTGAGTGGGTAACTAGTTAAGTAGATGACTTTTTTTATAGATATAACAAGTTTATTTTTATTAATAGATAGCACAGCTTTTTTTCTATCATTAGGTATGTTAACGTCCTAGCTGAGACCAGCAGGTTTCTGCATAATACGTGCCTGGTGTTTGACATTCTTAACCCTTGGACAAGTGATTCTGATAATTGAATCGCGGTTACACGCCCACAGTTTCTGAACCGATGCAAGCCTGGAAGATTTCTTACAGACAAGGTAAACCAAACTTAGATTCTTAAAATCAACAAGTACCTACCAAAGTTCGTGGTGATTTATTGAAAATTATTTTAATGTTGTCTTTGCAAATCTAAATAAGGAATTGAGGTAGGTACCTACATTGCTTAAAGTTTAAAATTCACGTCGAATGCAAGGGGCGCGGGTTCAATTCCCGCACCGGGACAAAAGTTTTGTGATACTTTTATTGATTCTGATTTGTTGACTTCATAACACTAGTGCCTAAGCTATTTACTTTGTGACCTACCTATGTATTGTTCCTTAGCGACACCAAAACTTTAGATTGACTATGAATCAAGAAAAAATTAACATTTCAACTACCTAGGTATGTCTATGTAGAAATAAAGTATTTTAACGCGTATTTAAAAGTTCGTCACTGAGACGGGACAACGTATCAGTTAGTAGGTTTTTATTTATATTTTAGCTTAACGTCTGGGTAGATATTCCCCCGACAGTTCGCGGCGGGCTGAAGGGCGCGGACAGTAAATAGCAAGCGACCGGAAGGTCAACGCTCTGTTATGATTCGTGCCGTGAGGTCGAGACCTTCAACTTTTTCCTTAAATTTTGATTGACAGTCTATACAGAATAACGTATCACAGTGCACTGTAGGCGCTGCACTGTGATACTGACCATAGATTTAGGATGTAAAAAATTCTAAATCTATGATACTGACTGTAGGTTAACTTGTACAATGTATGTACGTAAGATACCTACGCAAAAAAAATACGAAGACCATTTGCAGCATGCAAAGCTTCTTCTGATTATTTTAAATAAAAAAAATATAAATTGTACCCGCTAGAGAGTACCCGGGAGAAATCCCTGCCTCCCAGTTGCCACAAACGGTTAATCAACAAACAAAACTTATATAGTTAAAACTTACCGTCGCAATGCTGGAGAAAAATATAAAAACCGTCCTATTTATACGCATTACTTACTTGGTGGGAGCTTTCAAAAGCACTGAAGCACTAACTAAGAGTCATAGGCCAGACAAACCAGAGGAGCCGTGATGATCCCACTTAGCGCAGTATTGGCCACACACATATTTCGCGAAATAAATTGTTGGCTACACAATTATTCTCCACCGCAGTCACAGGGACCGCAGCCACAGCATAGCTCCCTAATTGTCAGAGGTTCGCTGTCTAACAACTTTATTGCCCCTTATCAATGAAATGCTGAAGATCGCACAACCACCGAGTTAAGAATGCGTACCTAATATACAATATTTAGATTAATAATAAATAATTAAATTAAAACAAAATAAAATTAAAATCCTTTTATTTCTCAGGTGTGACATTACAAGTTCAGAGCCGCCCCAGATTTATTACAAACTTCAGTACAGAATGCTACTTTTTGTTTGGGACTTAAAAAACATGTGCCAGCTGTGTTTCTTGCCTTACATGTCCTAAAAGGCGACTAATTATAGGATATAGGGTTTTGGGTGTGTAAATGTGAAGGTGACGAGGTAGCCACGTCACTACTTTTGCACAATTTTCCATCTATCTAACCCAGGCTAGTTATATCTTTTGGCTAAAATGGTGAGCTGCCACTTTTACTTTGCCTACCCCTTCGGAGATTACGACGGTAGTAAGACAGGTTTGTACTTTTGGAGCTTTGTTGTATTCTGCACATAAATTGGGCTTTCTTATATATATAAATAAACATAAGTAGGTACTTGACATTAGTTAATGATCTAAAATTAACAAAGATTGCTTGAACGCATGCATACCTACATCATCTTCCAAGCGTTATGTCCTATGCTCGTCTAACGATTACACAACTGTGGCCAAATAATGAGACCCTGGCCACAAAAACAAGGGACGCGGTTTCGAATCCCGCTAGGGGCAAATGGTTCGTTTGATAAATATGAGCATTTGTACTCGAGTGAGAATTTGTAAACGGCGCCGCCATTTCTGGTATTTTGCAATATGTGTAGGCTCTTACCGAATATAAAAAATATTAATTGTATAATTAAATTAAAGGCTTCTGTAAGTTAAGCGTAAGAGGATTTTAGGAAAAAATAAATGCATTTTTAAATTCTAAAGAGATGTTTTCGCAACTTAGGTGCAGCCACCAGAATACCAGCGCTTCTGCGGGTAACCCTACGCCGCAGCAGCACTATGCTGAGGCTGGCACCTATTTGGCAGCACATACTCTGTTTCTTTAGCTACTACATCTTTTTAATTTTACTTTTTTTCTATTTGTCAATTTCTTATTGTCTGTTTCCTTTTTGTCATTGTATCTGTTACCAATAAATGTATCTTTCTTTCTTTCAACAAGAAATGGAACTACTAAAAACTACTGAACTTCACGCCACTTACCTAGCGGGGTAGGCAGAGAGAACCGAACGCCATATGACACGATCCTTACACACCTCAATGGACTGCTAGTTAGGTATTATCGTAATTTGCAAATACTAGATTAGTTACTACTAATTCTAGATTACATTAACTATAAATACACTTACACATACCTACTACAGATACAATATTATTACCGTTCTCGAGATAAAAACGAGGGGTGGGAGTCGGAGGGTAAAACATACTTTACGACGGAATAGGTCACACCTACCAAACACACCAAAAATAATCATTAGAATCGGTCCATCCGTTTTGGAGTTCAACCATAAAAACCGTGATATATAGGTATGATTTTTATTTATCAAAGCATATACATACATACATAATGTCCCGTGGGGGTAAGCAGAAATCCATTTCCATTTGCTACGATCCTGACACACCTTTCTATTATAAATGTTAAATTATTATTAAAGGTATATTCAGGATTTAAATATATTCCAGCTTTGAGGGAACCGAATGTACCGGTACTTCTTTAGCGACTAAAGTGCTCTACCAATGCGGAACATCTGGATAAATTTCACGATATATCTGTATTTATAGATAAGGCACTGTGACTTTTTGCAGGAATACCTACTAGTATTTTAATTGTATTTGTATCTTGTCAAAGATGTAGCGAATGTTGTGTGTACCTATGTATAATAGGGATACATATCGAAATTTATATTGTAAATGTCTACTTAAAATGTTTTAATATGTGTACTGATTTTATCTCAATAAATAAAAAAACAAATAAATAAATAGATAAGGTGTATTTATAAGTTTTAAGGCGTCAAGGCATTGAATATATACCCCTAATTCGTCATGTTTAAGTGCGGCAGAGTGGCGCAGTGGGAGCGCACTGGGCTGGCGTTGCTCAGAGTTTCGTGGATCGAATCCGCGCTCTGCTCGCATTTTTGACTAAATAGTTCTACTTCCTTTTTTCAACTTGTTATGACCCTTGTGTAACGGTGTTGCTGTTTATGAAAGCTTAGGCCTAATTCTTAATACTATAAGCGATATTCACTAGATTTCCCCCGTCCGATAATAGGGAATATTAGATACTTAATTAGTGCGTTAAAATTCCAAATAAGAATAATTTCTTGATCAATATATTTTAATCGAGTGTAATTTTTTACTAAAGTAGTTTTTGTTTTTGAACATGTTTGGCTTTTATCTATTCAAAATTGTATAATATTTTGAACGCTTGCTTGCTCAAGAGAGGGTGTTGCATTGCTATTTATTGCGCCGCATCGGTGCAACGTGTCCTAGAGCAGTCAAGGTTTTAAGGGTGAATCAAGTCGGAACGATACCGGGGCGTAGAGACAGATGGCGCCATCATGCGCGTCACTGAGAATAAATATGGGGAAAATTTATGCATATTTTTATAGTAAGGACATCTATGTAATTAAAAAGTCTACTAGTAACTGCGTGTGTAACTGATAGTTTGTGGTAGGTAGAAGATCTATTGTTGAAGGTTTACTAGTTTGAGACATCAATGGTGTACATATATTATCAGCCATATTAAGTATTACATTAAAGCTGTTTCATATAAAAGTTAACGGGTGTAAACCTAACTAAGTAATCAAGAATCATCATCTTCCTAGCGTTATGTCCCGCGCTTGGACGGGGTCCGCTTAGACTAGGATCCAGGATGTAGCGAGTCTGGTAATTACATTGAAGCGACTGCCGATCTGACCTTCGTAACGCCTATAACCAGACAATTTTTGGAAAAATTTAAAGTTGTTTTGAATTTGCAGGTTTCATCATGATGTTTTCTTTCACCGTCGAGTTAGTGGTATAAATATGTAAGTACATAGATTTGAAAAATCTAGAGGTACATGCCCGAGTTTGAATCCGCTCTCCTCGGCTAAGAGGCGCGTGTCCTTACCATTAAGCTCACCGCTAGAACTAAGTAATCAAGAATCGCATAAAGTAATATCGAATGCAACGTTCGACTACAAATAGGTAGGTACGTGACGTTTGTCGTATAAACGTATTTTGTCAGTGCTATTATTTAGTAGTGTTGCTAACAAGTTGATGCACCTCTTTAGACACATATATACTGACGAGGGCTTTGATCGATGTTATTTGTTTTGCAACTCGTTTCGATAACCCCATAGGTTACATTGGTGTACATGTAATGTAGAGTAGATATTCATTATTCTTCTTCCTCAAAATAAGTCTATCATCCTAATCATCATCTTCCTAGCGTTATGTCCCTTGCTTAGACGAGGTCCGCTTAGACCATGATCCAGGATGTAGCGAGTCTGGTAATTACATTGAAGCGACTGCCGATCTGACCTTCGTAACCCTAAGATAGGGAACCAGACAATTTTTGGATCACGGTTACAAATTCAAAGTTGTTTGAATTTGCAGGTTTCATCACGATGTTTTCCTTCACCGTCGAGCTAGTTGTATAAATACGTACATAGACTTGAAAAATCCAGAGGTACGTGCCCGTGTTTGAACCCGCACTCCTCGGTTAAGAGGCGCGTGTCCTTACCATTGAGCTACCACCGCTATAGTCTATCATATATCTATAAGTCTATCATCCTAAGCCATAACTATAATATTATAAACTAACTAACTAACTAACTAAACTTCACCCCACTTCCCTAGCGGGGTAGGGGTATTATAAACTAAGTATTTTTAATGATTACTTACCTACAAATGCAATACTAGGAATGTAAACATTGGTTCTTGGGGCTAATTTTTAATAAATGTAAGCCATGCAAAAGATTTCATGAAGGCTCTTATGAATCACTACAAATCGTACTTTTCATGTTTGAAGGCCGATACGCTAGTTTACTTGTAGATGCTAATTAAATAAGGTAAAGAGCCCCTATTTCGTATAAGAAGGTACATTATCCTATTGTTTGTCTTAAAAATGATTGATATTTATAAGAATTATATATATACTAATGTAAAAATATAGGTAAGATGTATCGAAAATATGCATATATATACCTTTGTAATATGCAAACTTTTGTTCATTTTTCAAATGCTTTGTATGTAGGTATATTTTGACAGTATTTATTTTTTCCACATAATAAAAATAATAAATAATAATAACAACGTAATTCCAACTAAGTAGTTATATACAATAATATACATGTATTAAACTACCTAATTATTTATTCACTATAACTCGCAGTCTGCAGATGCTGAAACGTGGGACATAAATTTACGTTACGCTTTGAAAGCTGAAGGCTCCTGAAGCCTTTCATGCGTAGGTTCTGCAGCGAGCTAATGTGACGTAATTGGGAGCAAAGACCTTACTTATTACATTCGTAATATCCGTTCCAACGCTCTCGCAATGCATTGAGCCTTATCTAATGTACCTAATTGGAGTATTAGAATATGATTTTGTCGCAGTATTAAGTGGTGTAACTTTTATTATGTTAAGTTGGGGTTTAGAAATTCAAATATCACCATAAATAATAGCGAAATTGTGAATATAAATACAGATATAATATGTTTTAATAATAGTAAAATTCTATTAAAATATTTTGTCATTACACTGTCGATTGTTAAAATACTATAAGCTTGCCCATTTATGGATCTTTAAACACTTGAACGGGCGTAGTCATTATAATATTAATCTACGATTTTCATCCTCCAACGCTATTTCATACTAGCCGCAACCTAGATAAAATAGTTAGTACTTAACAAATTTAGACTAGTTTTTAAGAAAGAAAGAAAGAACAAAGATAAAAATGTTGATTAGGTACATGCATTACATTTATACTTGTTCTAGCTGCCCCTTTGACTCTGCCTACCCCTTCAGGGATCACGGGCGTAATTATATGTATGTATACCTTTTTGCATAGACTTTTAATTAAATAACTAAATATCAGACAACATCACATTCTTACATTGATCTGAATCCGAGGTTTAGTAGCTTAAGCGCTTGTGTTAAATAAATATTCGATATAACACAAGTATTGAAATTATATTGATGTTATAATTTTTTATGATAAAATAATTTTAAGTAGGTACCTTGTTACCATTGTCACCGCGTGGAGGTAATCAGAGCTTATGTCATTATCATTACACACGTTTTGTTTACTTTTTACGCGAGCAACTAAATTAATTACCTACATTATCTTAACAATCATTTATGCTTTACACATCAATTGCCTAGCCCCAAACGTGTATGTTGTGTTATGGATCAGGGCAACGGATAGGTTAACTTAAATATGCTATATAAATATTCGGATTCAAAAACGATGTTAGATGTTCATTTCTAAACATTTGCTCCTAGCGGGATTTAACCTCATAACGTCGACCTATTATTTCGTGATCAATCTCTTACCGAATTTTACTATCATACAAACCATGGTGCCATGCTGTCGTGGTATAACAACTACGCCGTTAACCGACTGCTGACGGATTTTCTTCTTTTGATCGTATATTAAGTAATAAGAACAATTAGAAAAGTATTCATATTGATTTATTTTTTGGTGCTTTCAAGTCACAAATTGGTATTGTTATTGAGAAGTTGCGTTGGTTTTTAATTTTTGCCTCCTTTTTGTCACTTTACTTGAAACCAGGCTAAGGTAGATAACGGCATTATAGATATATCACGGCAGCATGTTGGTCTAGTACTGAATGTGCTAACTGTGTTCCATAAAAGGCAGTATAGGCTCAGCATATCGTTAAGACGACTAGTGCAATTAGTGTTCGTATGACTGTCTAAGCGGTGGAAGCTCAATGGCAAGAATACGCGCCTCTTAACCGAGGATTGCGGGTTCAAACCCGGGCACGCACCACTGGATTTTTCAAGTCTATGTACGTATTTATTCCACTAGCTCCACGGTGAAGGAAAACATCGTGATGAAACCTGCAAATTCAAACAACTTTGGATTTGTAACCATGATCCAAAAATTGTCTGGTTCCCCTATCTTAGGGTTACGAAGGTCAGATCGGCAGTCGCTTTAATGTAATTACCAAACTCGCTAAATCCTGGATCATGGTCTAAGCGGACCCCGTCTAAACACGAGACATAACGCTAGGAAGATGATGATGACTGTCTAAGCGACAAGCTAGCCACCTCTTATTACTTCTACACAGTTTCCATTTGACCCAACCTTGTGATTCTGCCTAATATTTTGAGCTGGTCCGCTTATAAATCTTACTTTTACAAATTTAATTATAGAAATGCAATTTCGACTTAATAGTAACTAAATGGAGTACCTTTTGTATATCAGCCTTAATGTAACTCTTTGGCACTAGATCAGAATAATGTTAGCACGAAAAGGCACCGACAGGAAACTGCCAGTTACAAGTTATATTAAATTTAAAACCAAGTCGACAAGTCGAGTTGACACGCAATATAAAACGAATGAATGTTGGCAATATTGACTTCAATTTTTTAATTTATATTCAAATTACCCTTATATTTATTTATATAAAGGCTTATTATTTACATTTATAGGATTAACGAAACTACTCATATAATTTAGTCATTGGTCTAACGTAACATGTCTTTCTTATTCAAGGCCATATAAGAAGACATCAACGCGCGCCTTTCTTTGATGGGAAACAACAAGCAAGCCTCAATGTGAACTTGTTAATCTATACTTATAATAAATCTGTAGAAAGGTCAATTCTGTACATGGAATATATTTTCAAAATAACTATCAGGGGGTGATGATAGTGATCAATACTGATGCCAAAAATGCAATCAGTAAAATTTTTGTCTGTCTGTCTGTCTGTATGTTCCTTATAGAAACAAAAACTACTCGACGGATTTTAACGAAACTTGGTACAATTGTTCTTCATACTTCTGGGCAGGTTATAATATACTTTTCATCACGCTACAATCAATAGGAGCAGAGTAGTGAAGGGAAATGTTGGGAAAACGGGAGAAGTTACTCCATTTTTTAAGCTTCCGTCGCGTGTGCAGCCTTAATGGTTAAAGTTACATAGAAATCATGTATGACGGAAATAGTCTTTATAATACTAACCATAAACGCGGGTGACACCGCTGGCACAGCTAGTATTAATATAAATTAATTACTTGACTTGTCTGGAAACAAATTTGGTCTGAAAGTAAAACTACTACTTTAAGTGAGTGAACGTTTTGCTTACTTTATATAGGTTATATATTTTATAGGTTATATATATATATATACATGAATGGAATTACTTGTTTAGATACAACTCAATAACATGCGTAGGTATCTCTCAAAAACCAAGCATACATAGTTAAAATTCACGTGGCCGAAGACACGGGCGACACCAAATAATGTTTAATGCGGGGGTTTCCGCAGTTGGGCTAATTACTCAAAAATCTGTTCCATCCATCTTACTTGCTAGTTTCTTTCCGAATTAGGAAAACACGTACAAAATTACCACAACGAAGTGTTTTCCTGAATTGATTTGACATTGGTACTTACTGCTTTGTTTTGAGTGAACTAGATCTGAAAATTACGGTAATCACGTGTCCGACTTATTACTATTTTTAAGTATGTACCTACATATTTGGAGCCCACTAATTCATCTAAGATTTCAGATTAAGGCCAATTAATAATACTATCCTCTAGGATAATATCCCACGGGAACAGAAGTATGTAAATAGACCACCTTGTCGTAAAACTTTTATGTTAGGTACAAAGTCAAATAAGTATATATTTTGATTGCCCCAACTGCTGCTTTCTCACAAATCTAATCAGGTCTAATAACTAGATTAGATTATATATTTTGACTTCATAAATAGAATAAATATTTTTTGCCAAATTATTGAAAATACAAAAAACGACAATAGGTACTTTGTTTTGTAAACATCAAAGTGCAACATGCACTGAAGCAGATACCTAAGGATAAAAATATAATACGTACATACTACCTACGTACTTTGTTGACATAATTACTTTAAATCGAATCAAATCAAGTCGTTTATAATATATTCGTTCTATAATAACTTGCAATAACTTTTCTAATCAATTGTCCTTTAAGGGACTGATATATATTAATTATATCAAGTTTGTTAACCTCTGTAAACTAATAATTTTGAACCATTGTACTAACATTGGTTCAAATTTCGCATCAAACATGAGAGGCGTAGGTTAGATTATTTTGGTGGAACAGATTTACAATTATGAAATAAGCATTTATGCGTTTTAGTAGTCCAACGTGAATTTTAAATTCATTAGGTACTACAAAATCCCAAATATTATTTCTTGTTAAATCTTATGATCTTAACAATCAGATTGTCATAAACTAATTATTTCATAGATATACGTATATGTGTCCGTTCTGTCAATATAATAGTTTCCATTGTAGTTGTAAGAATTTCTGAGACACTATTTACATGTTTTTTACCTTTTGATGACTACAGCACCGTTATCAATGCAGCGCCTAGCGCGCCACGTAATAACTACCAGTCACATCTTACCTCGCTGGATTTTCACACACATATATTTTACCATCTACGTCAGGGGCTGTCATACCACCTGGTCTGTGACGTCACTCATTGTTCTGTATGTTCGCGGTAAATATTGTTATTATTTCGGCACTACAAATATATGGAGCAGGTATGAGTGATAATTGACCACAAATTATTTAACAGCCGATTAATAACGGGCAAAACCTATTTGTCATGTAAAAGATAGTTGGAACTTGATATTAGACACATTTTAAAGAATACGCGTACAAATTGTTATGTTTTTCGTTGTAAATAGGAATAAAATAAAGGCGACATAGTTACGTACCTACTTTTTAAATTGTCTCATTTTTTTCTAATAGGACTGATGTTTTTTTCCGTTACGGCTTTACCGGAATGGATCTCTGAGTCATCTCCGACAGCCTTCGTCGGTCTTTAATGACGATGCGAAATGAACACTAATAATAAAGGGACTAGCATTGTGGTCTTCTTATGCGAGGGACAGATAGAAAATGAGTTGATAAAAATTGAGTAGAGAGAGGAGTGACCATGTTGAATATGTCTGGCTAGATTCGTTAGATCTAGGATTTAACGAATTAGTCGCTGCGAGCTGCGAATAAAAACAGGACATAACGCTGGGAAGACCAAGGCTTATGAGATATTGCGTCGAACATAAAGACGTCTTGTTGCCTCAAAATGTTTAATTCGCCGTTTAATTATCTGCAGATTAACAACGGGCAGAATAAATTATACGACCATGTACCTTAAGACTAGTAACTGTATTTTAGAAGTTCAACGTTTTGTTTTCTTCATGATCGCCTCGTAGCATAGAGAAAGTAACGGTCCCTTTTCTATCCTGACGAAAGAAGGCGTACTTACACCTCTTGAGACTGAAAATGTAGAATATGATGGATGATGCTATCTTGGTACGTTAAGGATCTCTAGTTGTCTCGGTGGTATTCAATTTACATTACAGGGAACTCGTTACCAGACAAGAAACAATACTGGGAGAAGAGGATAACCAAGCTAAGCATAAATACATTAATACCACCACGCCCGCAATCCCCCAAGGGGTGGGCAGAGTCCAAGGAGAATTAAGCTCCCTGAACCACATACCTAGAGCCTAAATAAAATAAGATTGAGTTCGGTTACATGGACCATTGTGAAAAATCTAATTGTACGCAACTTAACACGCTGGCCTTTAAACTTTATTTATATTATGCCTGAACCACTTAAATGTAGTAAGGTATCCTAAATTTGTAGGACTTAGAAACGACGTAGAACAACTTTCTATATAGGAAAACTGCACAAATCTCGTGTGGCGCCCAGATGTGTCTTTAATATACACAACACGTGGCGCCGCGGGCAATTCTACTTAATACTCTAAGCTTCGTCACTTGTTTTGTCTAAGACAGGGTTTCTCAAACTTATGGCTCCACGTACCCCTTTTCAAGTTTCCAGAGGACGGCGAACCCCTAGACGGGTCTCCAGAGTAGGTTGAGATCAGACAGTTCAGTAGCGCGCCCGCCGACAAGCATGTCGCACGGGTCAGTCATTTATCCTCTATTACGTAAATCTTCCCGCGAACCCCCTATAATCGAAGACGAACCCCTAGGTGGTGGCGTACCCCCTTTGAGAAATGCTGGTCTAAGGCTGTTACAAAACCACGAAGATATTTTAATTAGAGTATTTACGACCAAAAAGAGAGCACTTAAGCGGTTTGAGCGAGAAGTAGGTACGGCGTTTTCCGCGATGATGCGAAAAGTGCATGGATTTTTACACATTTATATGCAAGATTAGTGCAATTATAAAATTGTATATGTAACAACATTATTAAGGGCGAAATACGTGAATTATTTACAATAATGTGCAATTTCATTAGTTTTACTAAATTAAATGATTGTCATGTAGCCTTAAACAGCCGTTTGGTTTGATAACAGGTTAATCGTAGAAGAATGGAGAGTGACATGATTACGATGCATACTTGCTGCGAAAACCAAGCACCAAACTTTAATAACTTTATTATATACAGATAGAAAAGGGACCGTTACTTTGCCTATGCTACAAGGCGATCATGAAGAAAACAAAACGTTGAACTTCTAAGTTAACATATTTATGTAGGCATCATACAAATCCTAAATAGCGTACAAACGTGACAACTTCAAAGCGACGGAAAATATGCTACAAAAATGTAAATGTCTAAATAACCAAAAATTACAAAATTAAAAAAATATATTATTACTATTAACTTTTACACAGATATAGAAATGGTTTGGCCATTCTGTGGCAACACCGACTTTATGTAATGAAGGCTTTTAATTTATATCTACTAAATCCCAAATACATTTTTTTTGGGTTAAACTGTTCATATGATTTAGATTATCAAATGTTTATACTTTAGTGTAGTTCTGATCTATATATAGGTTAAGCACTTATACACTTTATCTCACCATTAAAAGTATAATCGTCAAATGCACCAGAGATGATCGCCAGAGATGCGCAAATATGAATACCGGCGGAATACTTCAAACTGACATTGAATCTTCATTATATATGTCTATGTAGGTGTATTATAATATAACAATGCTGTATAATACTTTTAAGTTTAAAATAAATAATAAAATAACTTTATGTTTTATTTGTTTGGGTGTAGTGATTAAATGACCCAGCTGTTAGTAACTATCTGACATTCAATCTATTTACTTATCTTTTTGAAAGAATAAGAAGCGTTTTATGAGATGAGTGCTGGTTAAATACTCTTAGACAAGCAAATAAGTAGCGTATAAAGAAGTCAAGTAGTACTTTTATTTTTATTATGAGGGTATTAGTAATATCCATTTCTATATCTGATTTAACCAATGGAACTCCAAATTTGATGTAACTCACAAAATCTGTAAACAAGAAGATCTAAGAATTTACTTGTACATATTATACTGGTTCATCAGTTTCAGGCACCCTTCGGGAACGGCGCGCGGCGCGAGGGTGGCAGGCTCAGACGGCACGTCACCGCCCGCCTAGCGCGCGCAATAAAACTGTGCGCCTGCGCGCGCGCGCTCATTCGACTCCTGCGCGAGCGCCGCGCACCGCGTCCGCACGCCCGCACTCTGCACCGCGATACTCAGTATCAGTGACTAACAGTAACAGTGCACCATGCCGAAGAACATCCTAGCCGAGATGGGCTCCCAAGTGGGGCTCACCCCCGCCCGACAGAACAAAAAGGTAAGCCCTAATTTAACTTTGATTAAGCTGCGTGCTGGCGAAAACGAAATACCCGCAAAAGCTTTCCGCTAAGAAATCGTGCGATCAGTATTTTAACGGCTACGATTTGGAGTTGAATCTCTTACATTGTCAGTCTAATACGATCGTATAATATAATCCGGAATGTTTGTTAACGTAGCTGGCGACAGTATTTTCAGATTCGTCAAAATAAACTGTGCGCCTAACGAATAGTTACGGTTTCTCACGGCCGCACAGAAATAAGCATGGGCGTCACACAATGTCAATAGCGCTTACACCCCGATGCTGTTAATTGCCGCGGCCGTATTCGCAACGGAGTTACAAAAAGCGAGATTTGGCAAGGCGGACGTACGGAAATATCTTCACGGTCAGAAAACGCCATGACGGCGGCGGTCCCTTGCCGCGCCCGCGCTGGATCCCCGCCAATAGTTTCGCATTTGACTGCAATTTTTCCAATGTTATTTAATACCGGCACGTAAGAACGTTATTTACTACAATCCAAACATTCTTCTGCGTCTGTTTATTCGAGGATCCTTGAAGATCAGATATGACGTGTTTTTTCATTGATACTATTCCTGTTGACGGTTGACGTTTTAAAAAAGAACTCGGTGAAAATCTTTAGTATGTTATTTAGTTAAATTAACTATCTTCAAAATTTAACTTAAGAAATTTGTGATATAAAACTATTTGAACACCAAAATTTGCTTTTTTCTGGTCGTAGGTATACGACAACGTGGATACCTGCATACGCAACGTAAATATTGTGGATTCACAGTAGTTAATCGTTTTCATTCTTAGAATAAAATCCTAAGTAGTATCCAGCAAGCAAATATCTGTAATAAAAATAATAAGTGTGTAATGATTTGATGAGTATTGATTGAGTAATCATTTGTAACTGATTTCAAGGGTAGTTTCCACAAATATACGAAACGCAATCATATACGTCACCCCTTTTTCATTTATGTGGCCGGTGTAACATCAACATGGGTTGTCAAGTCAAATTACAACATGGCAGATGTTGAATCTCTTGATCTGGATCAGAGTTTTCTTTATTTGTTACGTTTACTTGTCTGTTTACATTGAAGTAAACTAGCGACGTATAGTAGACTTGTCCGTCCGAACCTTCCTTATAAATAAATAAATAATAAATAAATATCAGCCTACATCACATACATTAATCTGACTCTGAGGTAAGTAGCTTAAAAGCACTTGTGTTACGGATATCAGAAACAACAGTGGCATTACAAATATATACTTAAATATTAGATATTAACACCCAGAGACAGAACAAACACAAGTATTCATCAAACGAATATTTGTCCTGGGTGGGGATCGAACCCACAACTCTTGGCGCATGGGGCAGGGTCACTACCGAATACGCCATCGAGCTTGTCAAAATCACTGCATCCATTGGTAAAAACTGTATAACAATCCGTTCAGTACTTAGTTTTCGAGCTTATATCGTTAAGACAGACAGAGGAATTGGTTTTTATTAAACGTGGTGATAAATTAGTATCGTACAGCAATACACACATACATTGCTTGCATTTTGAATAAGAAGCAAGCACTTGTGTTTTGCGTATTATATCAGGACATTACCATACACACACCAGCGATGAATACTTTTTAATATATTCCGTAGGACCGTACTTATAAATAAACATAGTGAGATGCAGAATATCGTTATAATTATCGGTTGATTTATTAACTCTTTAGCAAGATGGCCATGGATGACACGCAACATTAATGCGAATATGATCACTCGGACTTAACAATAAGGTGACTTGACCTTCCACTTCTGAGACATCCGGCTTAGCACTAGACTCAAAATAAATAATAATTAATTTGTAAATAAAAGTCTATATTTGTTATTATGGCGGCAATAGTGACAAAGGTTATGTGAAAATGTCGACGTCCGTTTATGGGTTACAGCTTACTAACCGACACATAAACTTTCGGACGGATAATGGAGGCTTTTATTTGAATCCCTTTCTGAAACCAATACTTCAACAGAACCCAATTTGTAATAATAATAATACACAAGACATATTTCTGAAATAAAAATATAGAAAGTAATAGTGAAATAACAAAATGGCCTTTATAAATACCTATAATAAATGCAAAAGTAAATCTGATAGTGCGGCATTTGGAATGCCAAAAGTTTGAACCCTAAATTGGGCGCACGGCCTTTAATGCTTTGGTCTCTGACCACGGCACAAAAATCAACATACATGACGCCCCGCGATCCCCGTGTCAGGTAGAGTTCAAGGGCAGTAAAGTCCTTTGACCCCTATTGTCTGTAAAGAAAATTGAGTTAGCTGAGATGTGAAAAGTATGTGGCCCAATACAGAATTAGGCGGCAAGGGAGAAGGTTGTCTTTTTTTATTACAAGACTAACATGGGATTAGCATTAACAGTCGATAAAACGATCGTTTCATTATAGAACATAATTAATAAATAAATATTAGACTACATCACTCCGAGGTAAGTAGCTTTAAGCACTTGTATTAAGGATATCAGAATCAACAGTGGTATTACAGATATAAACATAAATATTGGATTGTAACACTCAGACACAGAACAACACACAAGTTTCATCATACGGATGTTTGCTCTGGGTGGGGAACAAACCAACAACTCTTGGCGCATGGACCAGGTTCACAATCGAATGCGCCATCGAGCTAGTCAATATTGAAGAATTAAAAAATTTAAGCCCGGATGCTTGACTAACTATTCCCACGCACACATTCCACATAACTAATGTTAAAGCTAGATATTTTTTCAGTCAAAGCCGTTATAATATTAATTAAAATTCGGGAATTTTGTGATCTTTCAATCTGCGTCATGCCTCTTTTGAATGAATTTAATCACGTTTTTGGTTCCTATTTTTAACTGGTATGCGTGAATGTATCGTTCGCTATTAATATTTATTGGCATAAATAATAAGAACAGTTTTATGAGCAAAAAGCCGTCAGATAATAATCAAACAAGAAGGCATTGAATTTTAATTAATATTTACTTGAAGTATTTTAGTAACTTACGTCACCATATCGTCTGTTAATCTGATTTTGTGTAATTCTGATTAACGTCTGTCAAATTTTATAGTTTGTTTTATGGGAAATTATCACTCACTTATCCATGTTTACAAAAAATGACTGTATGTTCTATACAACAAATAAATAAGATGTTACCATATGTCGCGGGTTATTATCTGGTGCTAGTGACACCTTTGTTAATTTTGATTAACATACATACAAGTTATTAAGCTAGTTACTTTGGATTTAATAGGGTGTATGGCATGTTTATATTATTTACTAGCTGTGCCAGCGGTGTCACCCGCGTCTATGGTTAATATTATAAAGACTATTTCCGTCATACATGATTTCTATGTAACTTTAACCATTAAGGGTGCACACGCGACGAAAGCTTAAAAAATAGAGTAACTTCTCCCGTTTTTCCAACATTTCCCTTCACTACTCTGCTTCTATTGATTGTAGCGTGATGAAAAGTATACTGTAACCTGCCCAGGAGTATGAAGAATAATTGTACCAAGTTACGTTAAAATCCGTCGAGTAGTTTTTGTTTCTATAAGGAACATACAGACAGACAGACAGACAGAAAGACAGACAAAAATTTTACTGATTGCATTTTTAGCATCAGTATCGATCACTAATCACCCCCTGATAGTTATTTTGAAAATATATTTCATGTACAGAATTGACCTCTCTACAGATTTATTATAAGTATAGATTTGTTTGGCTTTTATCCCATATAATTACGTTACTGTATTATACTCCATATAAATGAACTTAAAACTTTTGAAGTCTTGTTCGAATGAACATTTCTGAGATAAAAAATATAAAATAAAAGCTTGCAAGCTAGTTTTGAACTTACCACGAATGTGTTCTTTATTTCGTGAACTTCTCTGACGCGAAACGCCGAGTCTCCAAATAGTGTAAGTATAACTTTCTCCTGTAGGTACTCATTTGAGTAATTATAATTGCACTATTATCTTAATTATACTACACTGATACTAGTCTGTCACAGTTGTAACAGAGGTGTGTCTGTTTACGTTGATGATATTTGCAAAAAGTTATAAACATCTTAAAAAGTGTACCTATAGCTTTTTATACACAATCGTTAATGAGCCTTTTACGAAACGTGTACTATCGAGTTTAAAACCAATCTTAACACCACAAATTGTAAGTTAATCTCAATGAATTAATTTTACGACCGTATATATACTTCAATAATTATGCTAAATTATTTTAAAAAAATACGGCCACTTAACTACGTCACGGTGTTAAATAACTTGTATAATTAAAAGCGCATTAATATTAGTGCAAAACACAAGGAATCGGTGTCACCTAAGGCGGCTGCGCCGGAGTGGTCCGGGCGGCCCTGACACGCGCCTGCGCGCACGTTATTTATCGTGCCTCTCATCTGTCATCTCACCTTGTTTTTAAAACATGTAATTAATCATGAGCAGCCGTATCACCTTATAATTTTATTGTGAATCTCAGAAATTGAAAAATGGTAATGATAATTCCGGATGGTTAAGTCTTTACCTTCTGCGGCACAAATTTGGCTACATAGAAACCGTACAACTACAGACTTTCTGTCATGGCGGAGTCATGGTATTCCATTTTACTAATTGTATAATTTAAACAATGATATTATTGTAACTGCTCCTTAAATTATCTTCAGGCATACAAACAATTTTTTATAGTAAATGTGTCTTATGAAATCATATATTAATCGCTTCAATATGTAAAACAGCAATTTTAATCAAAATAGTAACTAAACATGTAAGGTAAACGAGAATGGAGCAAATTCCAACCCTGAAAATACGGCGACTAACACTTATACATGTCCAATGAGTGACTCAAATTGTTGGACATCGTTTGTTGGTGTCCACCCCGGCGCACGTGACTCAGACGGCACAGATGCATAGCGCGGCATTTCCTACGCGGGAACTGTGGAACTGCGTAATAGTTAGTTTATTAGCAGCCGGACCAGGTGCGACCGTGCGAACCGAGAGCGCTAACTCGCCCCAGTCACCGCAGCCCGAGCGAATATCGCGTGACAGGCACTGTGACGGGTAACAGGTATCGCGCTCAGGAGGGTAGTCTTGTAAACTGAATTCTAACTTCCCTTCAAAATTAGGTTTATAGCACTACATTTTACGAGTACCTTGAGCTATCAGGCAATTAAATCCATCGTAATGTGCTTCTTGTACGTATCAAAAACTATAATAGAATTTGATCAAATAACACTATTTATTGCAATACAATCTACCAATATTTACTATGAAATAAAAAAATATTTTATCGTAATCTGAAACCATGCGATTAGGCTAGATGTAGTCAACGCCTTCCAAAGTGTATTGGGTTGAGTAGCCTTTGCAACATTTACAAGGAAGTGAAACAGTCGCTGGAATCAACTATTAATCTAGTGTTACAGACTAATGCGAGAGTTAATAACACAGCCCTAGATCTATCGCTATGTGACTGTACTCGCCACCGTTAAATATTAAGCCCCTCGGTGGTGCTGGCTAGTTAGTGCATTTTGAAGTGCGACCATTTAAAATGACCAGTGCCGTCTTTTACCTATTGGAGGCCCTGAGCACATTAGAAATTTAATTATTCTATTTACATACATAACATCACGCCTATAATCCCTGAAGGGATAGGCAGAGTCAAAGGACCACATTCAGCCAAAAATAAAAGCAGGCTGGGTAAGATGGAAAATTGTGAAAAGTAGTGACAAGTAGCTTGATACAATCACATACTCAAAACCCGATATACCATTAGTCGCCTTCTACGACATGCTAGACGAGAACACACAGTTGGCACATTCTTTTTAAGTCCCAGAACAACATGGGACAAAATTGTTCTATACCAATAGGATAATTATTTTCCTTATGTGCGCAGGTGCAACGTTGCATTAGGGGGGCCCACAGAACTCCGTGGGGGGCCCTCTCGATCGCGGGGCCCTGGGCACGTGCCCAGTGTGCCCAAGGGGAAAGAGGGGTCTGAAAATGATTTACTTAGGCTAATGCACTATTCCAATGCTAGTATCAAACTACATATTGCGTTTAAAATCAGCTTCCAAATGATCCATAGGAATACAATACATTAGTGTAGTAGTGGAAAGCTGTAATTCAGTAGAGGTTTTCCAATAAACTACAACATAGGGTGAACGGAAATTGGCCGACCTTTCCTTATTTGTAGTCTGTGCACGTAAACTAGGGTTCCTGTTTAATATTAGTTTTTTTTTTACTCTTAGTAGTATACAAAAATAGTTCACCCGTAGGTTGTCTCAAAATTTACACAAGATTTGAATTAGCCGCCATTTGTGCAGTCAAGTGTTGGCCACCCCAAAAAAATACAATTTGACAGCTGACAGGTTAGGGTTAGTATAAATCTCTGAGTACTGAAACTTATGGAGACGACCTAATGTTCTATACGAACAATCTGCTATACAAATATGATTAATATTGATATTGTATTCATAAACCCTTTATCTATCTCTTTTAACAAGTCTACAATACTGCACGTATAAAAAAACAACAACAACATATTTGACTTAACTATTTTCGGTAACATCATTAAGTGACGTCATAGAAATACCTAGTGAAGCCGACTTACCATTTTGGTTTCTCGCTTTAAGTTGTCAATGTCAGTGGAATTTGTGGTGTATTGTGCCAATATTGATAAAATTTGTGGATATAAAGTAATCTAACTTGTAACATTCAAAAACATCGTCATAAATAAATTGTTCAGAGACATAGAGTACGTAAATAAGTAAAGTGGAATGACACTACACAAAGGCGCCATATTTGTTTCTCTCTCTAATTGGGCTTCGCTTTTTCGTGGTTATGCCATCTCCATTAGTTTCAGTACTCAGAGGTAAAAATGGACCGTTACACGATAGAACAACGTATCTTTGTCGTGTATTTTTTTTTTCAATGAGGCTGGTCAAGCTGTGGCTTTTACTGGTGCTCGATGTCGCAACATGATAACACGAAGTGTGTTATCATGCCTGTATTGCTGCCTCAGTTGAATGATATTTATACAGACGAGGTGTGGTTCCAACAAGATGGTGCCACATGCCATACAGCCCGTGAAACAATTCAAATACGGCATGAGACATTTCCTAGTTGTGTATCTCATCTCTCATCTCTCATCTCTCGTTTCGGTGATCAGAATTGTCCCCCTAAATCATGTGATTTAACACCATTAGATACCTTTTTATCTAATGGGTTTATTTGTCGTCAAAAGTCTATGTCAACAAGCCCACAACCGCCCATGCATTACAGGAGGAAATTAATCGCTGCATCAACAAAATTTAGCCACATTTATGCAAAATGGTCATAGAAAAATTCGATAAAAGAGTCGAAAAAGCCGTGAAGGCCATTTACCTTATGTGTTATTCCATAAATAACCCTTATTCTGTGTATTTTAAAATTCAATAAAAAAATCACAATCTGGAGACTAAAAACTGTATAATTAACATTTAATAACTATTTAATTCAAATCTTGCGGTAATTTAGGACACCTTTTATAAATCAAAGGCGCAGAAGTCAGTGTAACAACAACAAGCGAATTATTAATCAGCTGTTAGCGCGTTGCGTCAGGCGCAAGGTGAGCTAATTAGAGTCAATCAAGAGCCATTCAGTATTGAAGAAAATATCTAGTATTGAACGCGCCGTGATAGCAGTGATTTTTATCTTTACTTATAATAAATCTGTAGAGAGGTCAATTCTGTACATGAAATATATTTTCAAAATAACTATCAGGGGTGATTAGTGATCGATACTGATGCCAAACATGCAATCAGTAAAATTTTTGTCTGTCTGTCTGTCTGTCTGTATGTTCCTTATAGAAACAAAAACTACTCGACGGATTTTAACGAAACTTGGTACAATTATTCTTCATACTCCTGGGCAGGTTATAATATACTTTTAATCACGCTACAATCAATAGGAGCAGAGTAGTGAAGGGAAATGTTGGGAAAACGGGAGAAGTTACTCCATTTTTAACCGACTTCAAAAAAAAGGAGGAGGTTCTCAATTCGACTGAATGTTTTTTTTTTTTTTTTTTTTTTTGTATGTATGTTACTCGATATCTCCGAGAATTGTTAACCGATTTTCAATTTTTTTTTTTTAATCGAAAGGGTTTACTCCCAAGTTGGTCCCATTGCCACCAAGTCAGGATCTGATGAAGGGATCCTAGGAAAATCGAGGGCAACCCTCAAACTTTATAGGCACGTATAATGTGTTTTAGACATTTTCTAAGATTATTCAAGTATTTACGCATGGTACTTATCATCTTATGTTGGTGAGCTGATGATGGAAGGTACAAATCCTTAACGATTAGGAATTAGTTTATGATTCTTTAAATATTTATATCTTCGAGAATTGTAAGACGATTTTTAGAGTTTTTTTTTATTCAAAAGGGTATATCCTGGAGTTGGTCCTATTGGTACCACATCTGGATCTGATGAAGGAATCTTAGGCAAATCGAGGGAAACCCTCAAGTATTATAGGCGCGTACAATCTATTTTAGTTATTTTCTAAAACAGTTCAAGTATTTACGTCTGGTATTCATAATCTCATGTTGCTGAGCTGATGATGGAAGGTGTAACTCCTTAACGATTAGGAGTTCGTGGATAATTCTTTCAATATTATAGGGCCATATTGAGTGTTATTCTCGAGAAAGTCTCAATTTTACCAAGTTTTGGTCTAGTGATGGGATTTCATGAAAACGAGGGCCACTCTTAAATTTTAACGATATTTTAAGTGTTTTATTTATTTTTTCTAAAACGATTCCAGTATTTGCGTCTCGTACTCATCATGTTATGTTGCTTAGCTGATGATGAAAGGTACAACTCTTTGAAGATTAGTAGTTTTAAGTAATTCTTTATACATTAAAGGCTCGTTATACCTTTTCGTCTTTAGTCTCATAAGACCGGCACTGTCTCATTAAAGCAGCTCGTTTTGATTTGGTCTACCTACCTATTAATAAATTTTACTAAAAAGTAACAAATAAGTTAAATTTTAACAAAAATAAAAACCGACTTCAAAAAACTCCACAAAAAATGTTTATAAAAAAACATAAGTAAAAACTGCCTTAATAGCTATTTAAATGTCTAAACACTAAAAAGTATAAAATAAATTCTTTCGACTGCTTCGATGAAAGTATTAATCTTTAACACGTATTTAAATATTTACAATAATCAGTTAGTTTTGGAGTCGGTGCCAGCCAAACTAAAAAAAAGTTGACACTTAATAACAAATTACCTTACTAATAACAATATGAAACAAATTAGATAAAATATGAGTATATTAACTTACTATTGATTTTGTATATTCAAAACCTATTTTACCACCCTTCACCAAGAAACAAATAATTGCAAATTCCGAAATGATGATATAATTACGCGGGCTGGCACCGACTCCAAAACTAACTGATTATTGTAAATATTTAAATACGTGTTAAAGATTAATACTTTCATCGAAGCAGTCGAAAGAATTTATTTTATACTTTTTAGTGTTTAGACATTTAAATAGCTATTAAGGCAGTTTTTACTTATGTTTTTTTATAAACATTTTTTGTGGAGTTTTTTGAAGTCGGTTTTTATTTTTGTAAAAATTTAATTTAAGCTTCCGTCGCGTTTGCAACCTTAATGGTTAAAGCTACATAGAAATCATGTATGACGGAAATAGTCTTTATAATATTAACCATAAACGCGGGTGACATCGCTGGCACAGCTAGTCATTAATAAAATCAGTGAATATTTTGGTTTCAAACAAATAATCGTAAAATATACCTTTTATATATAAAAATTTTAATCATAATTAAATATTGATACGCTGCTCTATAATAAATTATTTTGAAATATTCCAAAAAAATTAATATATCAGACGTACCTATAATTTGTATATACTCTTCTTTTTGTATCGTGAAGAAATGCTTTCCGCACCGTCACCCTACCCGGGGGGCAGGATGGTGAGTGGGACTCCCAGGGGCCCTTGCGTAGGGGGCCCCTGCTCCGGGCAAAGGTGGTAGTGGCTGGGGTATACCTACTAAAACTCCGCGGTACTCCTCATTGCCTGAGTGGAGGTGTTTACGGGGATTTCGGCACAACCTTCGCTACCGTAATCATCGTAAAAACTATCTATTAAATAAAATAAGAGTCAAGACAAAAATATTATTCAATATAAACAATAAATTAATTATTACAAATGCATTTAGCTACACATTCAATGTGTTTTAAATTAACAACAGTGTCGCAGTAACCAATATAATAAACTGGTTATATGCAAATCAAATGGTAGGTACATATAATCTTTTTAATATAAATAAATATAATTACATTATATTAATTATTTAACGAGGAGTATATATAAGTATTTGTATGTGCAGTATTGAAAAATACTGGTCACCCATCAGTCCTAAACATCATCATGCCATTTTTTAAAAGTAGATTTGCAGGAAGTCGACTTATTGATCTATTTATCAAAAGATTTTTCATATTACATTCTCGTATATTTTTGCAATTAGGTTTATAAATGTTCAATTTAGCTGAACAAGACGTTTTTACTTTGGCTTTTGAAATGTTTACATACGCACACTTGTTTGTGAAATAAATAAATACCCCCAAAACATTAGCAAGCCTCAAGGTGTAGTGCGATTCTAAATATCTAATAAGCAGTGTTCTGACAAGATCGTTATCTTCGCTTTATAACACTGACACACTTTTGATCGACTCCTTAATGTCGTCACCGCGGTCACGCGCAGGTTTATAGCGTAATTATTTACGTCTTAAATTTTTAAATACGATTTGTTCATTCAAACGACTCCTTTGACAAGACCTTTACTGATAAAATTAAGCATGTTATAGGCAGGTAAACTATTTATTTGTATGAATTGAGTCACTTGTTCCCATGTTCAGTAACTAAATTGTTATGTCCTATTAATATTAAGAGAGCTTTTATTTTGTTATTTCATAATAACGGGGCTGACTAGTGTACAACCGTTTTACTGTACAATCCTAACCCTTAAAATTGGATCTCGATACTCTATTTTTAACCGACTTCAAAAAAAAGGAGGAGGTTCTCAATTCGACTGATTTTTTTTTTTTTTATATATATTGCTGGAAGAAGCAAATGACCAACAAGTATCTTTTGAGTAGCAGTAGCCTATGAATATTTGCAGCACCAACCTTGGAAGGGGTTGTATTCAGGAATCTCACTTACCGAGGGAACCATACAGTCGGCTTAATATCTATCTGTTTTAACTACTAAGTTTTCACCGATCTTTGTTGAGAGCGTAAAGTGCTACGGGTCGTAAACGGAGATATGATATTCATAATTTAAGTATAGGCAGATCATTATTGAGCGGGGCATTATAATATTATTTAATTTCAATATATTGTAAGTGTAATATATATAATATAACTCAGACTTATACTTTACAATGATTAACTGATAATAGCATTATAACTAGTTTATATTTTACGATATTACGACTTGTGACTCATAATTCCTAGATTTATTCACCTTGGTCCTTGACCATGATTTTTACGTTATCTGTTGAGTTATTGTTAGTAGCACTATAAGTAGATAATTCTTAAATGTAATGGTCAATTGTCATGTCATCTTCTATAAATCAAATACCAGAATCATTGCATTAGTAATATACACATATTACTAATGCAATGATTCTGTATTTATTTTGTTCAGATAACACAATAGTGCTCTTATTAAATGAGATTATGTATATTCCTCGAAATGTTATACAATCAATAAAACTTGTACCACGATAATCACCATTAAAATCAACTAAACTTTGTCAATAATCAACGTTGGTAAACTAAACAGATTATTTGATACAATCCCTAAGATAATGAAAAACGTTTTCTTTCAGCTTTTCTTAATACGGATTATTAAATGAGATCTCTCTTCTAAATATAGCACTTTATGATTTAAAAAATTATCAATCGTGATAAAAAATACAATTTTAAGTGAGTAAACAAATGACTAATTAGTTAGTTACAAACGAGTCTGCTACACCCACCGCGAAACCCGCAGCGTCGCCCGCCGCGTCAGCCGCAACAGGCGATGCTTACAATTCAAAAACGCTTCTCCGTGAACGCTTAAGAGATAGAGATAATAATAATAATTTATTTATTTCCAAATATATTTACAAAATGCGATTTTTTACACTACGGTCACTACACTAAGCATTGGCTTGTCTTGCAGCGGCCACCATATGTTTGTGTTTTCGGCAGCCCACGCCGCCCACCGCGCCGCGCGCCGCGCCGCCTGACGCCCCTCGTCTCCCTGACCTTAGTCTATCACGACAGATGAAATAATCACTATCACTCAATTATCAATCAATTTTGCACCCAGGTGTTAGAATATACACTTTTTGTCTTCTACCAATTATGATTGATCGATCACGCAGTATGCATGTTTAATTTTAGTGAAGGCTGTAAGTACAACGAACTGTAAGTACTTCGCAAATAAAAATGGCTTGTACGCTAACTAGTGGCTGTCGGTGAGTTGATTCAATGCTGCCTGGGTCCAAGGTCAGTTGGACACAGCAGTCTAGATGCTGTTGTGATGATAAAGCAGAGGTCTGCGACCACCTGGCGCCATCCGTCCTCCGCACTCTCACTGCCAAATCACATTAAATACTAGATACATGTATCGCGTTATTTTTGGCATTACCCATACTTAAGGCGCGACTCGGCACGTGATTGGAAATGTTTCCGAGTATCGTTAATCTTTAGTAATAACTATTATTAGAGCAGTTTTGGCTCGTAGCGCTAATGGTGGTTGACACAACGCGCATAGTTTAAGTTCGCTTTATAAACGTCAACTGGTAATGTTTACTTGGACGAGAACTACTGCGCAAGTACTGTACTTGATTAAAAGAAATAGACGAGCGCCATCTCTCAGTCAAAACACGAACATTACAATGGCATTCTTTAGTTGGAGTTGAAGGGACTGTTATTACCTTCCTTATTCTCAAACAAGGCTGAAACTATTCATCATCCAATAAGCAGCGATGACAAGTGATCAAACTCAGGCATTACTAAGTATGTGACTTGTCCAATCTTGGTCTGAGACTTAAAAAGAATGTGCCAACTGTGTTCCTCACCTAGCAAGTCATAAAAGGGGACTAAGGTATATCGGGTTTTGGATATGTGATTGTGTAAGCAACGAGCTAGCCACTAGTCAATGCGTTGCACAATTTTTCATCTAAAACAGCCCAGATATTTTTGGCTGAATATGATTAAAGAGACCTACTTTTTTTGACTCTGCCTACCCCTTCGGGATTATTTATTAAGTCACCATCGGGTTAGATCCGAGTGCCTGAGATTTCTCATTAATGAATATTCTGGAACGCTCGCGAAGGTTTGGTCATTAGCGGCTGAGGCAATCAGCTGGGTCGAGTGCGCAGACGCAACGAGCTAGTGTCGACATATCTGATGCTGTCTTCGCATTTATCAATGGTGAAGATCGCCGTTGCTGATCCGGTAGAAGTAATGCAATATACATGATCTAAAAAATCATAAAACTATCTTAACGGTCCCCATCACACTTATTGCAAACTACTTGCATTTTTCCTGTGGCTTCGGTTGCGTGAAATTCGCTGTTACAGTCTCGATTAATCAATTAGTTTGGGTTCTTTTGGGTTTAAACTTTGAAGTAAAAAATTGCATCACAACCGGTGAAGAGTTCTAGGCGTAGAAACCACATAACAGACAGACAAACAAAGAAACCTTGATTTGACGAAATGATTTACTCACACTGAAGAACTACATTCAAATTAAGAAAAATAATAAATATCTATTTGGGAATTCGCCAATACAAGGCATATAAAACGCGCCAAATTGAAAGAAGAGTACATTCAGTTGAAAATAGTAATGAACATGCTCTATTTTAATGCACCTAACGGTCATTAGAAAAGGATACATGCGATGCGAAAAAACAAACTTTTGCTGTAACTGTATTGTATAATAAATGCCGCCGTGGAAAGTATAACAATATTGAATTTATACATAAAGTAAGTTGTCTTTGAACACACAGATACACGTGCTAGTTCATAAATACAGCAAGGATATTGTGAACTGCGTCACAGTGTACACAAACACAGAACGGAAAAGATGTGTGTCCATGATATGGGCACAAAACTATTTCAATAATGTTGTCCGGTCCCCTAATTTCCCCCTATCCGCCTATTGCGTTATGCCCTTGCACTTAGCGGTTTAGCTCTGGCCCTAAAGAAAAACACACAGTTATTACTACTGAGCTATCACATCAGCACCGATCCACATACATTTGCTTGTATTCAAAAATATATTTCAAATAATTAAATGTCTTGTATCCCACTAAATGAACGTGAAGTCTGCATAGCAAAGTACACTATAGCACATAATATTAGGTTCACTGCTGGAGAGCCATTTGAATATGTGCGATACATTAGTCGGTCTATCGTATCCGCATCAAAGATGCCTGTCTGGCCGCTCTTTGACTGTGACGGACGAGCGCACGCGCCGGCTTATGAAAGCGCTAATTACGCAACACTCGCACTTAGCTCATAGCTTAGGTAACGGATACACAGATTGACAATCCTTGCGATTAAATCATTATTCCTCTTTAGTAATTTATATTGAAATAAGTAATACCTTAATTGTAGTAATTGTCACATATGTATGAAAAAGTGACATTATATTTTTTTGAATAAACAAACAACTAAACTATTTTAAGAACTTTCGTCTGAACGTTTCATTATGTTAGTAGTTAAGGTAGACGGTTTCCCCTAGACACCCCTGTTATCGTACTCTAAGTATTAGTAGGTACCAATTAAACACTGCGTTATGTTTATTTTTTAATTAAAGTTAAAAAATGTATTGAGTAATGCTTCTCAACAATTTTAGGAAAATTTATGGAATAAAATCGATGGATATTTCTTTTCTACAAAGTCTAGTCAAGCCTAATAACAAAAATAATTAGTATCTATTAGATAATGCCCTTCCTTATTTCCACTATGGTAACTCCAAAGAATCATTCACGTTCAAGTTATTTAGCATGGGCCATATAAATTAAACCACCCATGGGGACATTTTAAGCAATCAATTGTTGACCTGTACATGCCAACTCCTTGCGTATTCCACGCTTAGTAATCGGTTGTATCGATCTGATCACAGCGCAAGACTATTAATTTTTTGTGGTCACTAACCGTAAACGATGAATTGAACAAGTCCAAATGGATCTTTGGGTTTAACCCAATAGAATAGTCGTAGCTACGTACATTCATAACATGTAGGTAATTCCTTTACTAGATAAACCCATTATAAGGTAGGTAATAACTTGTCCAAATTTCGATTATGTTATTTATTAAGGAAAACTGATGGCATTTGGTAGCTCTTTCGCTGCTTTTAAAGATTAAACTGGTTTCCAAAAACTAACTAAACAACTTTTTTGAGAGAGGTATTTTTACGGATTTTGTATTTTTACAGATTTTGTACTTTTAAGTGATGTCATTCGGGTTTGGGTCTGAATACTAAAACGTAATGTTTATTGTTTTATTTATCTTTTTCCAAAATAAAATGTCAGTAAATCAATAGTAACATATTTGTGTACCTAACTCAGAAGAAATGAAATCAGTCTAAGAAGGAATGCATATTTTGATTGTCTTGGGAAATTTAAAATACAATAGTCATATATAAAGTTTGCGGTTTATCATACTAGCAGGAAAAATCGATAAGTCAGAAAATAATTGGTCAATTTACTTTGCAAAGTTTCCAGGGAATATCTATTATATATAAAGCTAAATTACCACTGACTGACTCACTCACTGATTGTAATTAAATATAAAGTTGCGAGTGAAATTTCTTTTCTTAATTACTAGAAGAAGGTTTGGTCTGTGATCATAAAGCACTATAAAAATCGTATGTTTATTTGAGATATTTTACATAAGTATATTTTTAAGTTTAAGGTGTAATTATATATAATGTATATACTTATATATATAACAAGGACATTATTTGTAGATGTTGCGCGTTTTACATAAGTGTTGTGACTATAATTGTAGCTTCGTTCCGTTCCACTCGTTTGTGCATATAACGAGCAGGTTGCTTGTAATTTGATTACATGTTTGATGAAACACCAATTTCTAATGACACCAGTGATGCAAGGCGAAAGTTTGCCCTGCGAATGTTGCTTTGCGATTGTCAAATAAAACACTCCAACAGCGAGTAGTGAAACTTATTACTATATTTAAGTAGTGTTAGCCTTCAAAACACGACTCCTAACACTTACTTGCGTCTTAATCATATTACAAACATCACATGAACTTATCCACGTTTCGTACATACTCAGATTTTATTTAAGCTAATTAAAGCTGAACTAACATATACTTATTGTAAAAGGAGTGCAGTATATTTTTTACGTCCAATGTATAGTTCTCACAACTAGGTCTAAAGGGTGCCACGAAATCAATTTCATTGCGCGTCATTTTGATTGCTATATCTCCTAACTTATTTAATTTGCTTGCATGGTGTAAAGAGGAAAAATTTTCTTCATGAAATGCTTAAGCCAACTTACGTATGTATTTTAAATTATTACCGTATTTGTGTAAATAGCTTTCCAATTACCGATTTAGAATTGCCTATTTTTAAAGTATTCGAATACATACCTACTACTCGTATACCCGAGTAGTAGGTATGATAAACATATGAGCTAGACAATAGCCACCGCAGACTTTTCTGTGGACCTATTATAAGATACACAATTCAACCATACATCATTTTGTTATATCTCAAAGGTTTAGGCAGCGTTTTTGTTAAAAGCTCCTAGACGGCTTATTTTTTTCCGACACCTCCAACAAATATCCTTATATTTTAGCCAATGTATATAAAGACTTCTCAAATTATATACTTAAACCTTCCTCGAGAACCACTCTATCCATCGGTGAAAATATCATGAAAATCTGTGCAGTAGTTTTTGAGTTTACCACGAACAACCGACAGACCGACACGGCGGAGGACTTTGTTTTATAATATGTAGTGATAGTGACTATGAAATGAAATGAAATGAAATGAAATGAAATGAAATGAAATGATCTTGAAATGATCTTTATTTATTTACGTAGGCTCAAATAAGCACTTATAAATCGTCAGTACATACAAATGAAAATAAAAATTTACCACCGGATTCGGAAAGTAGCTTCTACCGAGAAGAACCGGCAAGAAACTCGATAGTTACTCTTTTCATCGCCAAATTTACAATAAGTATGTATGTATGTATGTATGTATTATTATATCTATAATTGAGATTTTGTGTATTCTTAGATATTAAGTATGTTTTATATATGATACAGTATGTAATCCTAATTCTTTAAGATATATAGGTTTTATGTAATTTCACAGTTTTACGTCAAAACGCAGACAAACCTACACCGACCCCAGAAATTCTAACATTTATAATTTGATAGAGAGATTAGGGCAAAAATAATAATATCGCGATTCAGTATAAGGGCAATTTAAAAACCGTCTAATCAGACGAACGATCAGACGTTCGAAAGGTTCCTTAAATGCTGGTAAGCACTTAGATATAAATTTAGGTACTGCTTATTGACGGTTAAGGAAGTTTAATAAGTCACCAATTGATACCAATTACGACTTTGATACATACATGTTACTCAATACATAACATAATAATCAAACGGTTGACGGGTTGACGGTTGCAAAAATGCGGTGATTGGTGCACCAGCCGTACTGCGACGCACAGTATATACGATGGCAGTGAACAATTGTGCAATACAAATAATAGGTAGTTACTTAAACTAATGATTTGCATTGAGCAGGTCTAAATATACATTCCTATAAATGTTACTTACATTAGAGTCATATATTTGATCAATTATTGTAGGTAATATTATCTTGGCTGTCATAATAAGAAAAATTCTAGTTAGATTTCATTCAATCGGATTTGATAGAACGGCAGTCCCTTCTTCTCTTCCAAGTTTTGATTGCGAGACGACCTTTATTTTTTTATAATTGACCTCTAACGAACATTTTTTTGTAACCAACCTCATTTAGCATAGCACAAAATGATGTATTCTTCACTTCATAGGACCTTCTCCTTTTCTTCGTTTTCTCTTCTTTTCTGCCCTCACTGGTATTGTAAAGCATTGTGTCGGCGTTATTGGTCGGCACTTCGGCTGCGCGCGCGGCCTTGATCTTGGCAATGCGCGCGTTGGCTGCGCGCCGCGCCCGCGACACAAGCGCGAGCGCCGCGCTGCGTTCACAGTGTTGTGTTCGCACTTCCAGTGTATGATTGCGATATAATATCAGCCCGTAACATACAATTATCCTATTTGTAAACAAATTAAAGTTGTTGAAATACTTAGTTGCTGCGCAAAATATGTAAATTTAATTTACAATAGGTAACATGAACGCCTGGTTCGAGATTAAGGTCTCATTTTCAATTCTTCTCGGTAGAATGAACTTTCTGAATCCGCTGGTAAATTTTCTATAGTAACGATTTATAAGTACTTTTAAGCTTTAAAAGAAAGAAGATATTTTTTCATTTCATTTTAATAAAATTTTAATTTCATTGTGTGGTCAATTTGGGATCAAGCCTTCCATTTTTAACATTAAAAATTTATTGTTAAGTACTAGTCCATCGTTAGCGCTTTTCGATCATGTTCTTTATACTTCCAAAGAACAAACCCTACTTATATTATAAATGCAAAAGTTTGTATGTATGGATAAATGTTTGTTACTCTTTCACAAAAAAACTACTGAATGGATTTTAATGAAACTTTAGAATATCAAAGCTCATACACCCGTATACATATAGGTTATGTTTCATCGATGTACCACGCGAGCGAAGCCGCGGGCAGAAGCTAGTTAATTATAAATAGCTGTACGCTCAGAGGGTGAAACTTTTAACGTTCCATAAATGAGTGTCAATCGATTCGTTGATCCCGACCGAGGTGCTGGCTGACATTTATTGAAGAGACAATTTTATCAGTTCTTTTATTAGTTCGATTGGCGAACCTTTGGAGTCTGAGAATATCAATATACTTAATAGTGGATACAAGGAAATATTATCGTAATTGAGTTCGTAATAAAGAACATTGCAGCTCTTAATACTATTAATATCCACGAACATCCATTATATATCTGCCTACCCCGCTAGGGAATTGGCGTGAAGTATAGTTAGTTATATACATCTTAGTTCCGGATTCACTCTAAGCAATTTAGAAAACTTACTAGTTTCATGAAATCGCATGGATTCTGACCATTATTTTTTTATGTATATTTGAGAAATATGATCGGATCAAACCAAACCACTTTGGAGAAATGACATATTAAAGAATTAACAAAAAATCAAAGCAACTGTAATTAACTTTATCACGATACCAACAACATTTGTAAAATAATAATTAAGGTAATGACTTTAAATTTTTTACACAATTTATATTTAAAGCTACAATAGTTTGTTAACTTACTAATAACATGGTCACGTTTAATAAAAACTTAAAACAGTTTACTAGCGGATCATGTTTTTTGCAAACTGCTTAGCGCGATTAATTAATTAACTAATAAGTTATATGTATTACAATTGCAAATTATAATGAAATAATATTTCTACTTACATTTATTTTATTGCAACGTTCATTAAACTAAATACTAAAAAGACAATACATACTTTCACAAATCCTTACAATGGTCATCCGGCTAAATACTTTGCCTGTAGGTATATTAAGTACCTTATTTTATGGTGCCTGTTGCATTTCTGATAGAACAATAAAACTTAATAATGTAAAGTATAATAATGTAAAGATACCTAATACTTAAGAATACTTTACTTAAATTACGTTACCGATTCTACATATAAGTATAGGGAACCGCGTATTCAGACATCTTAAGAATATAATTTCGAAAAAGATACATTGATAGTACATGAAAATAGGTTTTGTTTTTAATACACTAAAAAGTATCTACTGAAAGTAGAATAGAATAGAATAAATGTTTATTTGACACATTACAAAATTTGCTTACAAACTAAAACTATAACTATACTAAACTATATGTAGCCAAATAGGCCTCCGCTCAGCTATTGTCGAGACACAGTGTGCCACGACGCTGGTTTTCTGCGGACACCTTTGTTAAGTGTTATACTTTTATAGTTTTCAAGTGAAATTGAAAAAAACATTATATAGACAATTATTCCAGATGTAAGTAAGTACCTCAAGTTACATAGTTCCATAGATATATTCAGTAATATACAGAAGATCGCATCAGTGGTCTGAACAAGTCATTATTTGATTAAAAAAATATGTTTTCGTAAATTTAGATATGTCATAAAGGCATAAATATAAATGTATGTAATAGTATAAAGGGCCGTGTTTGCGTTGACGTCCATTGTCTGTCCTCGCGTGCGCGCAGGAATACTTCTGTTTTTAAAATATGTGTTTTACAACTTATTACAGCTGTAACTGTTAATCACCATTTGCAATAGTCTGAAATTAGTACAGCACTGTGTTTTTTCTACATTCATAGTTATAAATAACGAGAATTATTTTAATAGTTATGTAATGACGCCTACTTAGTCTGATTACAAAAATGTCTTCAAAAGGATCTTTAGTAAGATCAATAATTGTATTGATCCACTTTTTTTATATAAAAGTAAATTAGGTAGCAACCCTAACTGTTTTAGGCACCCTACATCTACGGATGTAGGTTCCGATTTGACAGGCTTTCAAAACTCCAAAAAATTTGGCGTTTCTTGTGTGACTGTCAATAACAGGGTGGGATAGATTGATATTGGCACTATTTCATATAAGTTAGATAGATCCCAATAGGTTATAACATCCTTTGCAAGATAAGTACTAAAATTAACATATCTTGAGCATAAGACTAAAAGTTAAGATAAGGGATAGTGGTGTGTCCTGTTCGTATTCAAAGTTGTCCTTCTACGACTATCGTGCGATGGGAAATACCCTGTTACATTAACAACTAGCTTTAAACGGCTCCTCTCGATTGTAATTCGGTTACAGATAGTATTGCGCGAGGCTCGGAATCTCCGTCCTGCGTCTTTCGGAATCTATTGGACTTTCCGAATAAAACGCCGTCTATGTTAGCCCTTGCTTTGTTTACATCTAGTGTACCAATAATAATAATAGCTAAGGTATACCTATATCACTGTGTTTTTGGCAGATAGACAAGGCAGTCATGCAGCGATACAGACACATAGATAGACAGAGTTCCTTTATAATATTAATACAAAACAGAATAAAGAAAGATACTTATTTTATAACATAAGTGCCGAACAGAATACAGCTCGCAGCAAACTAAAGCAATGCGAACACTTGGTGGCGGTATGCGCCCGCGCAGCGCCCAGTGCAGCGGCTCGGTCGAAGGATAACCGCTTCGGTTCCGCGTTCGCGGCTCGGGGCCTCCGCCGCCACAATACACATTTACATACATAAATTAATTAAACCATAATTGCTTAGTCTTGCACTCAAACTATGGGGTATACTCGTAGTTGAATAATCTGCTGGATTATCTAAAACTGCTTTTAGAAACATTAAGTTTCAACTGCTTACAGTCGCAAAGGTTGTTCTCACTGGTACAATAAACAACTTTAAGCGTATTTCATCATAATTATAGTTTCACATTTATAATAATAAGTAAGGAATTCACATTTTTTTTAATTAGTAATTACGAATTTATTTTTGTAAATTTGTATGATATTATTGACTTTTATAAGAGATAGATGGATTGTGTGAAAGATGATATGAGTGAAATGGGAGTGGATAGCTTGATGACGGCTGACCGGGACGTATGGAAGAGGAAGACATGCTGCGCCGACCCCAGATGAACTGGGAGAAGGGCAAGAGAATGATGATTATTGACTTTTATAAATAATGTCAGACTAGTACATATTATATGTATTTATGTGCCGTTCCCGATCTTATCTACTTGTACCTTAGGTACCTGAAGATGTAATAGTGTTAGATATACGAATATTTATATGAATTACAGAACCTGGACCACTACAGACCAGTCTTGGCCGCCCTAGGCCCGAGGCCATAATTCTCAGTACTAACGCGTCATCACTTAATTTTTAACACGATTGGCCGCCTATAATATCTGGCCGGTCTAGGCCCGGACCTACTACTATTAGAGTAAATCCGCCACTGACCAAAACCACGAGCTACAATACAACTCTCTTTGAATATTCTGGTTTGTGTTTTATCATCATTGGCAACTTCGATAAGGAACTAGTATAAGACTCGACTAGTTTTTATACTTACTAGTGAATTGAGTAAGTAAATGGCATTCACTTTCGACAGAAATCAGTCGGCCTTGTGGTCAGTTGAGGTACGAATAACATCATTATAGGTACATTGTAGTATCCGGTAAAGGAATACAATACTCATTATTGTTCAAACATTTACAATTTAATTTAATACGTTAATTTAGCTAAGGACATTAAGATTGATTGAGATTGCAAATGTCTTTGTTGAAATAGATTTTAAGAAGGCCCATACAACATTTTATAAAAATATTTCCGTATTTGAACTTCGGCTTGGAGTTTTAATTCTTTAATTTGTATCATTAAAATTAAATCTGCAGTGTCTAATTGGCTAGCAATATATGAGGTCAAATGAATAACATCACACACGTTTACGTGACAATTCGGAGGTTTTAATCTTAATCTGCAAAAGGTATTTTAGCTTTTTATACATCCCCACTACAAATATTAATGTAATTATCGTCTAATATAAATAATAACACGTTAAGGTAACTAAATCTAACTTAGTTTTTTTACGCGGACGTTGAACAAGGCCTTGCTCCGGTTACGGCAACAATGCGCCGTGCACCGAGATATCGATGGAAACGAATAATACTTTTTGCGCCATTCAACAGGAAATAAAAAATATTTTTTGCTTGAACACGGCCGGCCATAAGCCTAGCAGTTGACGGCGAAAAAACCGGATAAGTACGAGGACTTGTCCATTGAGAGTTCTCTTCGTACTGGCTGATCGGACGCTTATTATGTGTTTGACTGTACGCAGTACCTTGAACAATGGATATTTCTTAATAATTTTTGGCCGGTTCCAGTCGCCGGAAGAAAAATATTAAAATTATTGTATCCGTCAACTGGAACCGCGGTTCCAGTACATTGTGGTTCCAGTCGCCGGAAGCCTCTATTGTATTACCAAAGAGGTGGCACTGTAATAGGTTTGACCCTTGTTTGAATAAATAATTGTTTAAACGAATACACTAATTACTAGCTCACATCTAAGGACATATCTTTATAAGTTAAAATATGTCAATACGTCTCATAAACAAATGATGATGTTTTATTACACGGAAATTGCAAAATGCTTAGCGAGATTCGAAACCGCAGACTTTAGTTTAGTCATTTCAAACATATCTCAACTACTGATTCCAATACTTTCAGCGAGGTTGCACTGTGGTTCTTGCCTAGCATGTCGTAAATGGCAACTAATAAACAAATACTTTGTGTTAAAAACTACTATAGAAATATAATTAGCAATTGTACATCAGCAATAATTTGGCAACGGAGTACAAACGGCGGTCGTCATTAGGAAACTTGAATGAAGGAATTGCAATACGAGACCAGTTAATGTTTTTATTTTGTCGCTTCTAATTTAGTTGCGCGCAACCTGCAAAAGATTAGGCCACCTTGCCCTCGATCGGTGCGCTTGCGCAAGCAGCCTACACGCGAGCACTAGCAATGCATTATGCACCTGTTGACAACCAACGCGCTGCCTTACTCGCTTCAAGTTAGATTTAAGATCTCTACTTCTCAAAAACTTCAAAAACTTTGCGAAAGTAAAATATTCGTAGTAAATTCGATATAAACGAATACAATTGAATACTGCGTAACAAATAATAACAACTGGGTTGTCAGGTAAGGTCAGAAAGGATAAATTACAAAAATACATCGTAAAGATGTTTTCGGGTAAACACCTGTTCAAGTAGGTATCTAGAGCCGACAAGAGCGAGGGCCTAGATATGGAAATATCTTGTTACTAAACATTTAGATTACTCTCAATTTACTAAACCCTAAAAACTCACGACCACAATGGTGACAAACTATGTTTGGACTTCGACTGCAGATATTATATTTTTTATATCATTATGTGTCATGCAGCTATGCACCTGAAACTTACTCTATATATAATGTAAACAATGACTAATATACATATCACACGGATTATTCGTTTACTTGTATAACACACAAAACATTCGTCAATCAGTTATTACTAATGAGTCAATCCAATCTACCGGAAAAATTAAATGAGGACAGTAGTTTTTATTAAGTACTCCAACCAAATACACACGCAGTTAGGGATTTACGCACATTACAGATCATTGGTAATACTTTTTTTTCTGTTTTGATTTGAAAAAAGCACTTATAAATTGACTATTTGTAAGTGCTTTTTTGGAGCCTATATAAATAAAGAGATTTTGAATTTGAAATTTATGTATCCGTATGTTTAATAAACGCGTACTATGACCCCATTTTAGAAAATATTGTATTCTTTTTGATTTGTTATTAAATATTGTATTAATTAATTTCCCGTTTCATTCACATAACAAATGATTTGTTCTGTGATAAATAAGTAGCCAGCTCAATTGCTTGAAATTAGAACTAAGTAGGCACTCGTATTTACAAACGCAGTTGTTGTGGTCTTGGTAGATATGTTTGATATCACATTAATCTGATTACAAAGCCTGAAACTAACGGGTGTCCTATTGTAAAAATAGGAGTTTAACGTAAGATAATTCTATCCCACTTTGGATAAAAACCGCAACAACATAAGTGTTGTTACGGTAAGCCGTACACTTAAAATTTTTCATATATTGGCCGTTCAGGCAAGCAAAGACCAGGTAAATACGTGGAACCAAAAAAAAATGTATCTAATATTATCCATTTACGGTGATATGCATAGCAACATCTTTTATACTGGCTCGATGGGGCATTTGGTATTGACTCTACCCTATGCGCTAAGAGTTGTGGGTTCGATCCCCACCCAGGACAAGCATTCGTGTGATGAATACTTGTGTTTGTTCCGTGTCTGAGCGTTAATATTAAATATTTAAGTATATATTTGTAATGCCACTGTAGTTTCTGATATCCGTAACACAAGTGCTGAAGCCACTTACCTCGGTGTCAGATCAATGTATGTAATGATATTTATTTATTTTATCTATTTATTTTGATGATCTTTCAAGGGCCTAATTTGGTCATGTGTTCACTTCAAATTTAGTTATTTATTGACGTACGCATTTATCATTTGTTCCGAAGCATTCCAAGAGGAAAATAAACAGATAATACTCAATTCACAGTTTGTTCACCTCTTTTTCCTTCAACTTTATCATCATAATATAACGATTAGAAATAACACAATATTCCTGTAACTATAATTTCATAGAAAAATATTGATAAGATAAATAACTAACTAACTAAACTTCACGCCACTTCCCTAGCGAGGTAGGCAGAGAGCACCGAACGCCATAAGATAAATAATGTTTATGTATACCACTAATTAGGCAGTAATAAACCACTTAGGTGGTAGTCGCTCCAATTTAATACCAACAAAGTAGTAAGAAACTTATCAAATAGCTGGTTGGTATCTGCCACCCAAATTATATCTTGATAAAAATCACTTGTTAAAAATTGCAATAATCAATTAAATAGAATAGAATAGAATAGATAGACTTTATTCGACACACACATTAAACACAAGCTACAAGAAAAATATGAGAACAATCTCATATTTTTCTTGTAGCTTAAATCAAACCTTTTATTAAAACGCTTTAAAAGACCAATACAGACAAGTCAATTCAGTATCCTATAAGAACATTAACGCTAAACCGCTGTATTAACCTCAGACGATACTAGCCCAGTATCATCAGGCACGGCACAGCCAGACATGATCAGATGGCGCGCGCGAATGGGAAGACGCCAATATCCCGGCGGCCCAGCGCCTCCCACTCGCCGAGGTGCATCCAGCGCGAAGTGGCGTTAGTTGGGTTATTATTAGTAGTGAGATGGAAGAACGGATTAATCCGGAGCCGGCTTGCGTGCTCGCTTCCTTCGCCACTGTGTCAAGGAGATAATTCTCTACAATAGGGTTCTCAAACTATTTGTCCCGTTTTTAGTTGTATAGGTATTGTACCTACTTATCGCCATCGTCCGCCAGTTCGCGCAGTATTCAAAACAGTATACAGATATTAGATATCTAATGTAAACACAAATTGTTCGTTACCGTTTCTAATAAATTAATTATCAATATCTCTATTCGAGCTACATCTTATATAAGAATTCGATCTAGTTGGATCTAGCGTGATTGGGTAACAACCATTTAAACATTCAAGCCTCTAAAATTATATGAGTTTATACACGCATGTGTATATAATTTTGAGGACCTTCCTTTTGGTTTCTTAGCATAAACATAATTATTATTGATGTTTCCTTAAAAAAAACGAAGTATAAATAGGTATACAAATATTTTTTTATGAAAAGCAAAACAATGATCAAACTGTACTTTTGAAACTCAGTTACCCAGTTAAATAATAAGAAAGAGTTACAAACTACCAAGTGTATACCGATAAGGTTTCCGTTTTCTCAAAGTTGCAGATTTCATAGCAAAGTTGCGAGTACCACAACTGTTTATGGTGACGAAAATATCCTGCGGCTAAGCAGGAAAGGGCGCGCGGAAAATATTTTTTTATTTTTTTTATTTTGTCTCTAAACTTGTTGGTCAACAAGGCAATTGTGTATGGCTTCACCCTAACTGGTGTTGTTTTATATCGCAATCGAGTTACATACACCATCTAAGTATATTTACTACAATTTTTTCCTGATTTAACGTAGCTATAATATATTCCTTCTTGCGGAAGGTCGTAGCTATAATATATTTCCAACCATTAGGTCTACCAAATTTCAAACACGCAGATATATTTTCGGATTTAACAATGTTATAATGAATGTCTCCCCCAGGGTTCTGCGTGCCATACTTTGAGAATCTGTGCCGCACACTTGAATCGTTCTACTCGTTGCAACAAATTATAATGGAAAAATACCGCCCGTCAAATAGATAGTACTTGATTGGGAAAATCGCTACCGTTTAAATACCATCCATACTGACCTGGTTTCATACAAATTGTCTGCTTAGACAAACAAGTGCAATGCAATGATTAGTAATGTCCCGCTTTAGTAAATATCTTGAAAGTACCAAAGCAAAGAACATAACCTCGATCACATTTAAAACTTATCAAATGGCACACATTTACGTAGTCTCTGCCATCATGTTAAATAGTCTAAGATGCTGCCTTTAACATAGTCTCTAGACTTATTTCGGTGGTATAACACTTTTATAAAAAGCACTTTATTAGCTGCTTTGAAATCCAGATGATTAAATAAATAAGAATAAATAACTGTTGACTTTTGTAAAATATAACGTCACATTCTACTGTTATAGGCTTATGCCATCTACACCAGGTCTGTACCTACAGATACACTTAACAAGCCACAGTTTCAATATATGTCGTTCGTACCTCGATTCATCCTCCCTAATTTCAGATCTCATCTGATTTGGAAGCCTATGACTAACCAGGTAACATAGTTTTGTGGCTTTTCTACGAAATCCATTGGTAGTTAATAAGTGCGAATAGACTGTGCAATCGAATGCATCAGCATTCTGTGAGCCGAGACCTTGAAGTGACGTCGTTTGTCGGAGTTAATGCCTCCGAAATTATCGGCGTCAGTCAAATATATTCGACTTGCATTTGGTGTTAAGTTAGCCAAGTATACATTGGTTAATTTATTTTCACTTTCTATGAATTTCTGAATAGAATTAGATTTACCTACAGTACTCTGGTAGGTACACATAAGTGTAATAAAATGTTTGTCCCTTAAAACTAATGTAACTATGGCCGATTTAGGATATTTTTTTTATATTAGTCTCGTTATAATTCTATCTGATCTTTTTTGGAAGTAACTCATGAAGAGAAAAATGACATCCCGAGTCTTTTGTTTAAGCGGCCATTTTTGTTTTTTATTTATAATTGCGGTTGTATGGCATGTACCTAATTTGTAGGCAGGCACTGTGGTCCAAATGTATCTTACTTAAATATTATATCGCTGCAAAGGTTTATTTGACGTTAAAAAGGTGAATGCTTCTTTAAAAATCTCACGACTGCTTCAAATACTAATACAAACTATATGTGAGTGATATATGTATACTCGTAGTTCAGACATCAACATCAACAATCAAACTGATTTACATGAAGTATACCTTACGTAATAACCATGGCCTGGACTTATTAATTGCCTGCTTCAATACCATTAACATTACTCGTGGAATGTTGCTGAAGTGTACTGATGCATAACTACAATGAAATCTATTCAATATTATGTAGAAAACTAAAAAGAGACAAATAAAAACATGATACTTTTGGATTACTTACTACTTAAAGTGCATTTACAACAATTAATCCCCATCATTAAATTACATCGTAAACTTAACTGCACTTCGCACGAAGTCCCGACTAGTTGACATTTGTCATTAGCTGCCAGACGACCGGTCCTTGCGACGGCCTTCGCGGAGCTTGCGAAGGCGTTGGACAGAGTCGACGTCGCGCGCAGACCACCGGGAAGTGCCTGACGCCGCTCATTACCCGCACTGCACATCGTATGCGATTACAGGATTTATAGGTCGACTAGGACGCAGACATACTTCGTTGCTAGCCGAGGGAATTATGTATTTTATGTAGGTATCCTCCAAGGTAGCAATATCGCGCCAGAATTATTTGAGTTAACATTTATGTTAACACTTACTTAATACCACTTAATACCAATTAAGACTATTTCATGAGATAATTTACTGGTTCCTTGTTCCTGTTAAAGGCATGCTTGCTTACTTAGATCACGATTAGCAATTATTAACATGAATATTGAATAACTTTATTACCTTTATTGCATGATTTGTTTCTTTGTCACACTAATGGTAATATATTATAATAAATACTCAGTTATGCTCTCTTAAATTATCGCTATGACTCTTTTGATTCAATAATTGTTTAAATTTAACGCGTGTGAAAGCCATATTATGAGACATAATATTTTTTTATTATTTTTTACTGCCATAATATAATATGTATTTAACATAAACATAACATAACATTACGCCCATATTCCCCAAAGAGGTAGGCAGTGTCAAAGGGGCAGCAGGCCCCTCTAACCACATTCAGACAAAAATAAAACTGGGTTTGGTAGATAGAAAATTGTGAAAAAGTAGTAACAAGAGGCTAGCTTGTCGCCTGCACAATCATACCCCATATACCATTAGTCACCTTTAACGACATGCTAGGCAAGAAACACAGTAAGTTGGCACATTATTTTAAAGCTCTAGACCAACATCGGATAATATGTATTTAATAAAGGAATAAAAATCTATATATATTACATTGAGCTGCTCATCAATAACTTAGTGTTAGTAATCAAGGCTTAAAAAATCTTCCTGTTGAACCAGTGTAGCTAAAGATTTTCAAGTTGATCAGCCACCAAAGTGTGTTATAGAGTAACTTCTTAATATCGGACCTTTGCGATTGACAATTACGCAAAAGACATGGCAGTTTATACTTAGCTTATACGATAACTGAGAGAATGTTATCGTATCAGCTGAAATCCACTTGCCGTGTTGGGGCCGGGTCCGCTGCAGCAGGTGCGTCGGCGAGCGCGCGCGCGCGCGCAAGCGAGGCCCCGATAGATCAACTTTCGTTTCGTCCCAAGGACTGCCGCCACCGCGCCAGCTGCACTCGACTAACAGGATTCTAACAGTATTTACTAATCCTAAGAGCATGGCTCCGTTAAATGGAAAGTACAATATATATCATTTTGCCATTGTCATCATCCTCATAACGCACATTTAGTGATTCAGTAGTCCCGCTTAGACCAGGATCTAGGATTTAGTGATATGGGTAATTACATTGGAGCGACTGCCGCTCTGACGTAACCCTTGGATGGGGAAACTAGACAATTAGGATCAAACTACAATAAGATACAAACAATTATATTTATTACACTATAAATAAGATAATAAACAACAATATTGTAATATTTTTTTAAAGTACCTACTTAGATGTTTTTAAGACAGCATCCTTTTAACGTCTATCATTTATCTGAAATATTATGTTATATCTTAATATAAATTATTCAAGCGACGACTGTCGAACATCTACTAGTATGTCTAGTTTATTGGGACATATCATAATACATCATTTCGTTCAGGGCTATGACAAAGTACGTAAGTAATAAAAAAAATATATATATATATTTATTTCTCAAATTTTAAATTACAAGTTTAGAGACGCCCCAGGAAGTGAGTTAGTAAAATAAAACTAAGACTTCCCTATGAATAATTGGAAATTAAATCACGAGTATTAACACTTTTTGATAGATAGATCCCACGTCGATTCTTGGGACGATTTTTTTTTTTAATTTTTATAATTATCGTCAACAATTATGGATATAACAGTTATAGATATAACTGTTGAATATAAAAAAATCTATAAAAATATCGAATTACGTACACCTAATCCGGGAATCGATAGTGGTGTGTACGACAACACAGACAGCTGTGTGATCCGTATCCTAACGGACTGAGTATGACACCAGTTGTCGTCCTCTCTGGGGACGATTGAGTGCTAGAAGGCTCCCCCGTTAGCTCCCACGACCCCAAAGGCTTTTTAGTCACCTCCGACAACAGGCAGGGATGTCCCAGGAGTATTCGGAGCCCCCCCTGCAAGGCGCATCTGTTCTTCCCAGCCATTACGAACGCGACCTAAGAATGTCGTGAATGCACTGCGCTTTTAACATGATTCACTAATGCGCTTAACTTCGTAAATACTGCGGAATTCAACTGTTAGTCCTAGACGTATACGATTATTACAAGCGGTAGCTCAATGGATAAGGACACGCGGCTCAAATGCGAGCGATGTCGGTTCGGATTCAAAAATGTACCACGAGTTTTTTTTTTTATCTACCACTGGATATACACCCCAGAGAAGGAAAATATCATACAAGATTCACTAGAAACTACTCGCTAATAATAGTTTCACCTTAGGGTGAAATATCAATTTGAACGTAGGTAAGTTTTGTCCAACACTTTTGATGCGCCCGCTGTGCATGGGAAACGGTTCTGATTTTCCACATTCTTGCCGACGCAGCACTGCGCGCGTGTGTGTACGCGCACTGCCAAGGATGCGGACGTTGCAGTTATTCGACTCCGATATCGAAACAATAATAATTAAAATTAAATACTTCATGAATAACGGCATTCGGTTGGCGACA
>OX596199.1:22251060-22461414 GCA_951394215.1 Glyphodes perspectalis
AAGCATTAGTACGATTGAACTAGCCACTTTATATATTCGCAGCACAGAGTAGTTTGAAGACGACAATAGTCTACTATAAGATAGTTTAGTTCTATTGAGTCCCCATTCGCTCCATTCATGCGCCGGCGCAGCGCGAGCGGCTCTGTCCGGCACGCACTCTTGCGCAACTCTAGCGTATTTTTTGCTAAGGTTACCGACTGCGCTTCGTGCGAGGAACTGGTCGCGGTTCGGGCGTCGTGGATTTTTAGTAAACAAGCAAGATAGCCGCGATTCGCGCGTTTTGAAAAATATAATAAAAAAAGCCTACACCGAATGGTTGCGGTTCGTAGTGGCAAACTGTACCTCACGAGCCCACGAGTGGGTACTCATAGCGTTTGAAATGTAGCCGAAAATAGATGTCTATATTTTTTGTATCACTGTTCTTTAGCGTATAAGTCTTCGCATAAAGAAATTCAGAATTCAATATTGACTGCAAGTGACAATAAAACACCAAATACAAAACAATTACATGCTTCGGCTGATCGCCTTACATTGATCTCCAAAATACATTTCATATGAAATGTAGCGTCTTTACAATTCGAATATTTCATACGAAAATAGTAAAGCTATTGCAAAGTAGACAAAAAACAAATTACTTAATAATTATTTAAGAAATGCGTACCTTACTCACTTTAAAGGAAGGAATTGGTGTCAAAGCGACCATGTAAGAAGTTAAAAAATACTTTATTCGTTTACGATAAATATACCTTAATACCAAATCTTGAAATTCTACCTACATATGATACAAATGCGCTTCACAAACCTAAGCATATTTATATATTTATTATATCATAGCGATGTTTTTACAAATCACAGTAATAAATATAATTAATGTCGAAGAATCCATTCAGAATAAAAAGCTATCCGAATATTACTATTTATTAAATGTCATCACGCTATTTACCTAATTTTATTAAACACCTTCCATTCCGCTGAGGCGGCTACATGGCCACGTTTCGGGACACACGAGCACGCATGCGCGTACGCATCTCGTGTTACGGCCGACGTCACGAGTCGCACTGTGCGAACTGTGTCGATCACGCAGCGACAAAATGATTATCCAGTATAACTACACCTGGCACTCCATTATTCCTTCTTTTCTTTTCTTTTTATTCGAGATAATTTCTCCAGACTGACACACCGTTCTGACCGTGTGATCGGTCCATTACCTAGTATGTATGTGTATACTAGGTAATGGATAGACAAATTTCAATACGTTTATAAACATCCATGACTCGAGTACAAATGCCCATGTTCATCACACGAAATATTTGCATCTAACAGGATTCGAGCCCGCGAATCCCTTGGTCTACATACATACTACCAGGTAGCGGAGAGCGGAGACAAGCACATGGCCGCTTTGCGCGCATGTTGACGCAATTTTATGGCGGCTATACTCGACGATTAATAGTAATAGGCTATTGCGACTGAAACAAAACATTTATTTATATAGGTTATACAACTCATCGCTACTGTTCAATACGTTAGCTTATCTCTGGCAGTAAGTATACTCTAGAACAGTGGTTCCGAACCTGAGGGTAATAACCCCCGCGGGGGTAAATCAGCTATTCTCTAATAAAATACATAGCTCAATAGTAAAAATTTAAATGATAGATCCCCGCTTAGCAAGTACCTAAAGCACGTGGCAACTCTTTCTAGCTGTATGCAATGTGCTACAAGCTTAAGAGCACCGCGTGGGCGGCGCCCGCGCACGTGAGTCGCGTGCACGTGCTCTGTTTGTTGTGCTTTTGATGCCGCGGAGTACGGACTATGAGTAGGAACTGACGATATATACTCATATATTTCTAGACTCGGTCATGAGCCAAATTAGGATGTGTCGTTTTATTAAGGGGACATAACCAGTGGCGGATTTACCCTAAGGCCCAGTAGGCCGGGGCCTAGGGCTGCCAGATATAAGAGGCGGCCAATTGTGATAAAAATTAAGTGATGACGCTTTAGTTCCGAGAATTATGGCCTGGGACCTAGAGCGGCCAAGATTGTAAATATGCCACTGGACATAACAATATAGCTCTGCTGAAAACAGATAACTATCGATATATCCGATAGAGTGGTAGAAGTATGAATAGAGTTTACAAAACAACTATTGAGCCACAGCGCACTAATTGGCTCAAATCTATTGACAGATTGACAGCATATATGTAGATATTCCGGGATACAATTCTTTGGTTTAATGAGGGTTTTCAGAAATAAAAAAACCACCAGATGGCACGGGAGTCTCGTGGTCTTATCACTGTCACTATTGACTCCTTGTTGACAGCATGTCAGTTTGTTCTGAAAACCTACCAATGAGGAAGATTACAAGACCGTGCGTCACAGTTACGCCATCTATCTGATGTTTTAATTCAATTCAAATGTCGCAGACATTGACAACATTCGCAGACAGAAGCAAGTGTAAATTATAAAAATTACTCGTACGAGATAAATGTATTATGCATTCCCTAGCCGCGATGATCTGATATAATTAGCATCAATCTCAATACAGATTTCATGAGAGCAAGTTTATTATTAGAACGCCAATATCATGGGTATTTTCCTCAGCCTGTACTCGCACTTAGTACTTAGACAACTATGGAGTCGGACTTGGCAATGGCGTGCAAGTCATTTTATTTCAAGAAAGCTCTCTCAATCTATTACTGTTGTTTTCAATCGGTAATAAATTGTAAGGAAGTCACTTTTCACTTTTAAGAGGTCAGCACACGAAGCAGCTCCAATGGACTGATTTATCATTACTGTCTATCATTATTACATTACATTACACTCTACAATAATCCTTCGTACGTATTAAATACATTCCTCAACTAGTTCAATTAGTCATGGCCAAATTCTGCCAGTTTATTTTCATTTTCATGAAATGAATGAATGGCATGAAACAACAGTTTTCATTATGTGGAAGACCCAACCTAAAACAGATTATGAATCCTTAATGTACATTGTTCTAATGTAATATTATAGTAAATAACTTTTACACGGATATCATAAAAAATAGAATCAGTGAAGGTATTACGCCCTGACCCGAATCAAATAGAGTGATTCGTCTTTGCTCACTTATTTTCAGCGCAAATATTGTGAAATCATGTTTGAGCAAATAAACTGTATTCATCGATATCGTTTGAACAATCGCCAGAGCGTTACTCACCATGCCTGTCAATGACTGAGGCAGTGCCACAGGGTAGAACTCGTCATGCATCGTGAGAGCTGGCCAACAAACAAACACCGTTTCTAAGTGTAGCATATCATCATCATCTTCCTAGCGTTATGTTCCGTGCTTAGACAGAGTCCGCTTAGACCATGATCCGGGATTTAGCGAGTCTGGTAATTACATTGAAGCGACTGCCGATCTGACCGTCGTAACCCTAAGATAGGGGCAGACAATTTTTGGATCATGGTTACAAATTAAAAGTTGTTTGAATTTGCAGGTTTCATCACGATGTTTTCCCTCACCGTCGAGCTAGTGATATAAATATGTACATAGATTTGAAAAATCTAGACGTACATACATGCCCGGGTTTGAACCCGCACTCCTCGGTTCAGAGGCGCGTGTCCTTACCGTTGAGCTACCTAGGGTATAATTAATAATAAATAAATAATAATAAATATCCGACTACATCACATTTGATCTGACTCCGAGGTAAGTAGCTTAAGCACTTGTGTTACAGATATCAGAAACAACAGTGGTATTACAAATATATACTTCAATATTGGATATTAACACCCAGACACAGAACAAACACAATTAATATTTGTTAAATAACATAATATTGGGATACAATTACATAAATACACAAATAAGTACAAAAACAAAATATAGCCAATTAACAAGGGGTTTATCAAAATAATATACAACTAAGCCAAAAATTTCATATCTATAGCGGAGATTTACGGACCAGGTCTAATTAAAGGGAGGATGTTGTCATAATGTAATTGTATCTAAATAAGGGGGTGTCTATCAATGTAATATTTAACTTATCCAAAAAAATTATATATATATATATATATATATATATCGGTATCGGTACACTTAGGAAACTGGGACTACCTGCTAGCCTACAACGCGCAAAGGAAAAAATCCACAGTTTCGACAGCTTCACTTATAGTATCGATTGCTTCTGCAACAAAACTGAATAAGAAAGAAATTAATCGCTTAAAAGCCACTGCCACACGTAGTGCCTAGCTCTAGAAACCTGAGTAAGGTGTCAAGCACTAGGTCTATGGCTAAACGAAGGCAATGCTAGCATTGACCCCCAAACCACAGGACGTGACCAGCCTGTCCAACGCGCTCATTGCGCAAATGGCGACTGCCCAGCGTCACGAACCTGCGCAGAAAGAGGAAAACGCGACTAATCTCCATAAAACTTTGTTACTACTGTGTTTTTGATACACTTAATTCTTGTATGACGTATTCTAAATTGATGGGAAACCACGATAGAGGACTTGATTTAAAAACAACTCGTTGTTTAGAAGGTTTTTGACGTCATTAAGATTTAAATTATATATTTTATTTTCCTTTTAGATAATGATAAGGTTATGTTTTGAAGTACGTTACACCCGTATTTTATTTTCAAAATGACTACTGATAATCATATAAATATCTAAGGCTCGTAAAAGCAAATAGACGAAATGATAAAACAAATACGACGGTTTTAATTTTACGGATGATTCACTAATTAGAGTGTTAAGTAGCTGTTGCTAATAGCCTACCGACACTGCTGTGTCCATAAAGGTTTTGATAAATTATCAAGCGAGTATAATGTTCGATCTACATACATAAACTACTGAAATTCCAACTAATTGTATATACTTATCTTTTGGAAAACGGATACCTCAGTTAAGACGCACAAGCATTGAACGTGTTCAGTTTATTGTAATTTTTAACGGACTTCAAAAAAAAAGAGGAGGTTCTCAATGCGACTGATTTTTTTTTTGTATGTATGTTACTCGATACCTCTAAGAATTGTTAACCGATTTCCAAATTTTTTTTTTCGAAAGGGTTTATTTTTTTTTATTTACAATTATTATGTATTGAAACACCTGATTGCAGCATGCCGTCGCGTCATATCACGCTAATGTCATACAAATTCTGAAACTATCGCGTTGGTGGTTATATATCTACTACAATATTGTAATTCAATAGGCTTTCTGAAGATGTCTTCATATTACAACATTTTTTATGTTAACGAGCGGATATTTCTGCTTCCAGTGCACATGTTAAAGTCTAGAAATGTTCTCTTTCCAATTTAAACTCTATAAACCCCAAATTGCTATGGTCAATCTAATACACGTGACACTACGTCCCGGCATGAATGCATTGCACGTGTCGTGCTGGCGACGGAACGTGTAAAAATAATAGTATTTAAAGAGTATTGCGACAAGCTCGATGGCGCATTCGGTAGTGACCCTGCCCCATGCGCCAAGAGTTGTGGGTTCGATCCCCACCCAGGACAAACATTCGTATGATGAATACTTGTGTTTGTTCTGTGTCTGGGTGTTAATATCCAATATTTAAGTATATATTTGTAATACAACTGTTGAATCTGATATCCGTAACACAAGTGCTAAAGCTGTAATGTATGTGATGTAGTCTTGATATTTATTTATTATTATTTATTGAGTATTTTATACCTGCTTGCATACAGCATCTGCGCTTTTAACTGAGCGCCAGTGATACCACCTTGGAGGATTTTTGACTTTGGGGGAATTTCCAATGGGGAATTTTAAGGGGAGAAAAATGTTTTCACGGACTTCATTTTATTTCACTGTTTCATTACTTCTTGGATCACCTCTGCCTACCCCTTCAGGGATTGCAGACATGATGCTATGTTATAATAGTTTAAATAATTCCTTTTTTACAGACGATACATTTTGTAACTAAGTTTGAGCGGTGGTAGCTCAATGGTAAGGACACGCGCCTCTTAACCGAGGAGTGCGGGTTCAAACCCGGGCACATACCTCTGTATTTTTTAAGTCTATGTACGTATTTATACCACTAGCTCGACGGTGAAGGAAATCATCGTGATGAAACCTGCAAATTCAAACAACTTTGGATTTGTAACCATGATCCAAAAATTGTCTGGTTCCCCTATCTTAGGGTTACGAAGGTGAGATCGGCAGTCGCTTCAATGTAATTACCAGACTCGCTAAATCCTGGATCATTGTCTAAGCGGACCCAGTCCAAGCACGGGACATAACGCTAGGAAAATGATGATGTGACATTTTGTAACTAAGAATTCTTCTATAGAACTTTGTAAATATCGTCTTCATAAATGCTGGAACCACGACTCTTTTTCAGCAATTCATGTACGAATAAAATTCTAAAATAAATTTGGGGGGGAAAATAACGGGACGGTATCACTGATGTGCGCAGTTAGAAGCACTTTTGGCACCGACACCGCTAGATCAATAATTGGATCTCAAATAATTTCGCATTAAAGTGCAATTTATATTGCCATTGAGAAGTTTCCAAGTATCACGGATGATTCTGAATACTTTATGGTTATACAGCGCAGCGGCTATGTGGTACCTTAATCCCCTCCTTATACAAGAACATGAATGGGACAAGGTAAGATCCCCAAATTATACATCAGTCGACTTGTATGCATCTCGGAGGTCCGCTTTATAAGACGCTTTTACGTCTGAGAAGCATTGGCACAGGTATACTCATGTGAACATACACTTAAATTCAACGCGCATCATTCCAGGAGCTTACACATTTATACACAACTGCATTCAGTCAATCACCCGCTTTTATTAAATTCCTCCGAACATATATCCCGTTAGCACTGTGAAATGTAAAATATCGAATATTTTAGCGCCGCGGTTTTTCAATTTAATAAACTGTAAAATTAATTACATTCCGGCGCGCGTCGCCTCTGCAAAATCAAATGTGCGCAACTGTACAAACAAAGAATCACCAGTATTAAATATTCCATGAATCCTGAAAAGGCAAATACTTTGTGAAGGTGAAAATATGTGAGCGGGAAAACTGCGGAACATTTTATTATTTGCAAAGTGCATTGTGCACGCCTCGCATACCTGACACGTGTACAGTCTGTTTATAATGTAGATACATGTTTTTACTTCGTTATGAGAGGCAGTACAAAGACAAGAAATCGCCCTTCCATGCAAGGGGTGTTGATTAAATTCATATGGGTATCACTACATATGATAAAACAAAGTCCTCTGCCTCGTCTAACTGTCTGTTTGTTCGCGATAATTTCAAAAACTACTTTACTAATTTTCATGCCGTTTTTACCAATAGATAGAGTAATTCTTGCGGAAGGTTATGGTATTTAATTTATTAAGTTTTTTGTATATTGGTTGAATATAACGATATTTGTTGAATGTATCGATAAAAATGTAGCCGCTTGAGAGCTTTCGACGAAAACGCTACCTAAATAAACCCTTTTAGATATAGCAAAACATTTATAGCTATGCATTGTTTGTTACATCTCAAGGTATTCATAAGGATATTCTTTATTTATAGATCTACAAAAAACGACGTATAATGCGGTAATTGCAAACCTGAACTTTGATATTCAAAAACAAACACAAGATTTGTATTTATAAAACAGTTGCAATAAAATATTTGAATTTGAATAATGAAAGCTTCAACTTTACTTGTCACTACTTTTTTATAATTTTTCCATCTAACCCAGCCCATTGTCCCATTTTGGTCTGGGACTTAAAAATAATGTACCATCTGTGTTTCTTGCCTAGCATGTCGTAAAGGGCGACTAGTGGTATATAGGGTTTTGGGTGTGTGATTGTGTAGACGACGAGCTAGCCACTTGGCAATTCTTTTTAACAACTTTCCATTTAATCCAGCCCAGTATTGTTTTATGGCTAAATGTGGTTAGAGGGGCCTGCTGCCCCTTTGACTCTGCCTACCCTTATTATGGGCGTGATATTATGCTATGTTTCCAAATATATAATGAATAAATGTAAAAAGTACAAGCAGAGCTTGCACAGACGTACGCTCTTACCCACTGAGCTACCGCCACGGGAAGGGAAGCCCGCGAAATAGAGCCTTTGAATCGCGCGGTGTGATGCAAAAGCTCGAGTCGAGCTTTTTCGTTCAAGGTTTATTGCTGAATGTGCTTATGTTTATTAGACATTAGGCCAGGGTATCCCAAACAATGGGTCGCGACCCACTGGTGTGTCACGAGAAAATAGGCCCTGCCTGTAGACCCACATATTAGCCAACCTTTCTTCCTTTGTTCATATTGGTAAAGCTAACATTCATACAGGTGGGTCGCGAGTTTTTGAACATGTATTAGATAGGTCGCAGCCCAGACAACTTTGGGAACCACTGCTTTTGACATGATGGTAACATACGTGTAATATGTAAAATGCTTATATTTATTAGTACCTTAGATAGTTTAAGTACTAACTACAATAACAGTTTGGTATTTACTTTAATTACGCAATATCTATATTAATACGTGAACCAAAAACTTTGTACCCCTTTTTATGAGAATTACGCGAACGGTGGAGTATCTTAGTACCACGGTTGACGTTTATATGGAGGAGGAGTGCAGAAAGCTAATATTTTAATAAATAATGCATTAGCAAAAGTTCAATAAATAATAAAATTAAACTAATAATGGTCGAATTTTGAGCAGTGGGTGATAACTAGTTTTTATAATTGTCCCATGTTGGTCTAGGACTTAAACGACGACGAGGAGCTACTTTTTTTCAATTTTTCATCTAACCCACCCCAGTTTTGTTTTTGGCTTAATGTGGTCAAAGGGAATTGCTGCCCCTTGAATTCTGCGTACCCCTTTGGGCACAACATGCGTGATGTTATAAAAAAAATATAAATGCAAATGTGAGTTTGTTACACTTACACGCCTATACTTAATGGGCTTTCAATATTATCCAGAGGTACATGCCCGGGTTTGAACCCGCATCCCTCGGTTAATAGGCGCGTGTTCTTATTATTGAGCTACATATTTATACATATATATGTATGGATATAAATATATAGGTGTCAGGATGCATAACCATCTTCGAATCAGACTCCCTAAGAATGAATTTTTAGTATTTTCCTTATTTTTGATACCTATATAACTTTAGAGTTTTTCTGACGTAGTTTCCTTATTTTTAACATATACATAAAGATTTCTTCTGACATGGTAATGTTAGCATCTCGGTTAGATCGTATATTTTGGAAGTAATCAATCGTCCTAGCCATATACTCGAGAAACTAAATTACGAACGCGGAGATCGAAACCAAGGTTACTGGCATATGTATCGTGGTAATGTGCATGTTCGTTCCCGAATCGCACCCGACGGCTGACCGTGACTTAGTTCGTCCCAGATTCTAGTTATTCCGTTCCTATATTTAAAAGTTGAACGTTTAAATGAATAGACTATGGTCGTTTTAGCATATTAAATAATTCTCTTTCTACCCTGCTTGGGAAATAGCGTGAAGTTAATTGTATATTTTTTCTAGTATAAATCTTTTTATAGATTTTGCCATAACATTTTCCCGCAGCCATTCGAGGGATTTATCCAACGTTAGCAATCGATTGTCACGAAAAGGACTTTCCTACAACATTGGTTTGCTCGTTATTGGTCGGTCCTTTCAGATCTGGACTAAAAGTTAGCGATCTATCGATTCACACTCATCTTTGGCCTTCCGATAAGGCGACTATCCGTTTGTTTAGTTGTCGAACGCGCGACCGGCCCCAGCTATGCGCTGCGTCAACACTCCACAATACACGGCAAACACATAAATAATAACGCGATAAGTTATTAAATGGCGAGCACAAACACAAGTGTGTATTTGCTTCTTATTGGAAAAACCACACGGCGCGCACACACGCACCAATTTACAAACGAGCCACGCAATTATGAAGCAATTTCGGTGTTCAATTTTTAAAACGTTATTTACCTACTTTAAAATAGGCGCCGATCCGTTCCCACCACGTCATTATTGCACGGCCTATTATTAATAATGTGTTGCTGCGATTTTAATTATGCGAACTATAAAAACTCTTTAATGTTTATGTTGTTTACATTCTAAGCAGCTCTTTTTTCCAAACGTTTTTGAGATCTCGCAAAAAAGGATATTCTCGTTTGATATTCGCTTTGGAGATTAAAGAAACAGACAAAAACAGCTCAACTTACAGATAGTGAGACGTCCTTCGTTACACACTTGAAGCAATACACGGAACTATATATATACACCTATAGATAGATAGATTTGGCAGTAGTCAAATTTAGATGGAATCCACCTATATTTATTCGCAGTAATTAATTGAATTCAGACAAGAATTCCTCAAATTCTCAATCCACTAAGAGAATTCTAGAAGACAAATATAATTTGCCTAAGCAAGCTTAGGATAAGTTTTCACGCGGAAGACATAAAGGATAATGTAGCTCAAACCCCACATATAAAAATACATAGCGAACAGTCTCGAAACTTGCCGCGGGTAATTGTGCGGCATTTAGCACTTGCGCAAGCGCCGGCGCAGAAGGCCGGCCGCGCCAGCCATCGCAGAAGTGTATAATCGCTAATTAGGCGCTTCAGGTATTTCCGAAACTACCGACATTTGCATACCATTACATGAATAATACGTCTCCCATTTTAATTTATAATAAAACGTTTCACAAAACGCCGACAGCCCTTGCCCCTGCCCCCGTGAAATACAAAAATGTCCTCATAATTTCAGTTTGATGCCTCTTTAAAAAGATTAATTGCTAACGTGCCAGGAATGAGTACTTACTTCAATTACTGCAATAGATCAGTTGACCTTGTTTTAAATCAATCAATAAATTATTAAATCAATCGGCACATGTATAAAACATAAGTTATACCCGTGAATGAATAATTTAACCAAGATACCTACATGTAACATACTAATTATACCCAGTTTTCCATATTTACACTTGAAACGTTCCGACTTAAGCTCGTATATTTATTATTTATATATTATTGACTACGAAAGTGCTCATCTTCCGCTCATTGTCATATAGATTTACACATTTCTAGAAATTTCTAAGTCAGATTAAAAATTCCTAGATAAACCGTTGACTTGTTTATCTAAAGGCATGTCAAACCAGCTGTTTCAGTATTAACATAAAGAAGAGCACACAGATCTCGCGGCCTGTTTCCTGTTTTATAAGAGTGCATTACGTCTTAAACAAAACATTAACGTTGAACAGATCATAAATCATATTTGGAACGATTCCTGATGATTATAAGTAGCTGAAATGCGCTCGACGGTAAAACCGCTCCGACGCCAAAGTTACCAAGTTGACAGCTCTATTTGCAATGATCATATAACATTGATTACCCTTTTCTGGTTCTACACCGCAAAATATTAAACCCGCATTTTACTTTTACTAAAGCATTAATATACACTAATAGCAGCGGCCCGGTGTCACCCGTTTAGCTCCCGTGGGAATATGGGGATAAAATACAGCTTATGTTGCTTGCTGATAAAATAGCTTTCCATTAGTAAAGGAATTTACAAATCAGTCCAGTTTCGTCCTATTCAATGCACAAACAAACAAACAATTAAATCTTTATTCTTTATAATGTTAGTGCAGATGCGCACGAGTGTAATACCGGTTATTAAGCAAAAACCATTAGGTATACTGATTACGTCATCAATTTAAAATTGCAACACTACATGCGTGCTCATGTTAAAATAGTAGATATATCTGGACTGGCAGTCTTTATGTGTAATTGTAATTTCATACGAGCTACAGCGAAAGGATAGCATAATCTGAAAACTTTGAGACCGCTCAATCCTATCTAATGAATGGGCTATTGGTCCCGGATGTAAAAAAAAATGTTCAAAAACCATTGGAGAACCACACTTCTCCAACATAATGGTGGATTTCAAGTCGCTTGCAATGCAATAATAATAACACTTTCAGAGATAAATATAACTTAAAGGAATAGTACTTGGCCTAGGCCCGTGCTACTTTAAAAAAAGCAGCTTCAGCTTTATGCTGAGATGCCAGAGCATTTGAAATAATAATAATATTTATTTCAAGTAACACAGATTCTTTGGTTAGTTTTAAAAGACTAATCCTATGTTAGTATAAAAAAGAAAAATCTGCAACGCATTTTTTTTTTTTAGTAATCTTACCGCGTTTATTTTTATGCCCCATGTATACTATAGATTTTTAGACCACCATGTAGAATTAGGCCAATGTTACCGCTGCGTCCAATGGCTAAAAGCTTCAGCAGGCAGTTTTTATTTGACAACGGAAAGGCATCTTCATCGTCACTCAGCATGTGCCGGTGCGCCCCGAAGTTACATGGATATCGCGTAGATGCCTTAAAGTAAGAGAACACAGCTGTGCGTACTTATCGCGCAAACCCGTACGAAACCATGCATCCTGTCTGTGTCGTCACGTCTCCTCGCGCCCCCGTCAGACACCAGGATAAAACCCATGTGGGTCTGGGACTTAAAAAAGAATGTGCCAGCTGTATTCTTTGCTTAGCATGTCTAATCAATTTCACTATCCCATTAATTATTACATGGAAATGAATATATTCTATCATAAAAATGTACATAAAAATTTAATTACAAGTTAAAAGATTAAAGTAAGAGACACCCCTGGCATAGAGGGCTCCGAGTCTCGGGAGACGGAACCAGTTTATGAAAATGATGTTTTTGCGCGCCTGCGCAAGAATTGGGCAGCGCGATTACGGCGAGTGCGCGCGCTAGGGGGACTATCTTTTTTTTCTTTGAAGCTAGAGTGGGGATAGATGGATAGTGTGAATAATTACACTTAATTTATTTGTTTTAAAATGAATACATTAGTCAAATGTATAGACATTTAAAATTATTGACAATAGTAAGCCAGCCTAGCGAAGCGAAGTCCCTAGTCAATAGGGGCTTTTGATGAGTCTCTAAAAGACAGACGGGTCACAAATATGGCTATTGAAAGACGTCAGAGTACTTTTCACATCCATAAGCGGGTTTTTCTCATCTTTACTAGTCTCATATAATTAGATAACTCTGTTTAAAAAAAATGTTACTTATCCCACCAAAGCACTTGTATCGTGGGCACAGCGTCGGAGGGAGCTGCGCGCACGCACCGCACCGGTATTATAATGACGGCGCTGCAAATTGATGCAAGGGCTACTCTGCCAAAAAATACAAGTACTGTCGTCAGACGCCAATTTTGTGGGAAGGGCAACGGCTGACAAGCGCTACCGCACAGGTGTTCTTAATATGTTTCAATATTTAACAGCCATGTAAACGCATATAAGTATATTCTAGTTTTGAAATATTTATGGTCTCAATTTTGTACTACAAAAATATTGAAAAATGAAGATCAATGATACTTTTTTAACCATAGTCATTGAAAAATCATACTTTCCCTCTCCTTTTACTATTTATGTAAAAGTCAAAAATGGAACTAAGAAAAGGAAAAAAAAGATAATTTTTTAATGACTATGGTACCTACTTTTACTCAGTTCTTATAATTTTTACTTTTTTATAATATTAGCTTTAATTTAAAATTCCAAGAGCTCGCATACTGTATGGCACTACGAAATTGTCGAACATCACACTATGATATGACTTACAACATTTTTGCAATATAATAGTTTAGTAACTGCCATAAGACGTAACGCTACGACGCAGCGCGGGCGCGAGCACATGCGCGGGCGGCGCGCAGCGCGGTCGCCCTTTTGATCCGCGATATGCAATTAGCCGGATTCCCGGCATCGCGCCCGCTCGCAGCCGGTTGAGTCTGGTTCCGCGACTGACTTGGGACGCGTCCATAAGTGATTCAAATTCAGCCGTTCCGTATTTTAATTTACTGCTTCAAATATTTGTTTTTTTTTTTTTTAATTTACGCTTGCTTGTGTACTGGTAATTGTAAACTAGGTAACAATATCGCTACAATTTGGACATCCATTACTGTCGTCAATTTGGAGGAAACTTAAGGATTTTTTGGACTATCATTTTATTTACCAACGTTCAACTTTTCTAATTACCTACATTAATTTCTTAAATTATTCTGTTTATATCAGTGAGTAAAAAAAATTAAACACATTTTCAAAAACTAAAAAGTTTATGTGCGGTGATAAAGTTTAAAAACAATTCACTTTAATAACTTTAACCATGTTGAAATATTAATCAAACAGTTAATCACGTACATATAATGACGCGACATTTTATTCCTGATGATCAAGTACCTTTTACGACGTTCGTTTAAAAATGTAAACGTTTTTTCACATCGGGAAAACCGCTGCCCTGGAGAAAAAATTACCGGTGAGCGGCAGAAAAAACGCGAAACCGCGTCGGTTGATTGATTAAAAGCGGCGAACGCGCGCGACTCCTGCGCCGCGACTCGGGGCTGCGCCGGCGCACCTGTACACAATGTCGTAAACAATTTTGTGGACCAAACTTGAAACTTTGACTTGAACTGAATATAATAATCGAAGCGGACGCTACGAGCAGTAACGTTAGATCTGCGACAAATATGATGAAATCAACAAACACAAGTTGTATAAGGAAGAGCGGAAGTTCTAAGCTTTCCAAAATCTTGTCTATTTGCTGGCGATAGGTATAGTTATAAATGGGACTTGCAATGCTTGTTGCATTAATAAAGTTATTTCTAAAAGAAAATGTCATAGAATGTTCGCTTATTTTCGATTATGGAGTTAAATAATAATATGGAAAATATGAAAAATGGATCCAAATACAACGCTTTATTTTAATGTTTATTATACAAACGTTGCTTTTTACATTTAGTAAACAACTCAAATCATTCTGAATAAAATAAATAAAAAAAAAATAGATTCCCTATTGAAACCATTAAGATAATTGTATTCTCACATCGTAACATCTACCTTCCCTGTCAAATAATTATTTGAAACTTGTGTAAAATCAATGTTGTTTATATTCGAGGCGGCAGCCCTGTGTGCGCGGGCGCACGTGGGCCTACATTACGCGCCGGCCTTCGGCGTTAATGCTCAATCCGCGCGCTTTTACTGCTTTACAGGCTGACTCACACGAGGGCCTTGAAGCACTATTTTACTAGTTTAAACCTAAAGATTTGATGGATTTAATGTGAGAAAAAAAAATCTGTCAATTATTTGAAAATACAATTGAGATTTTAAAAGTATATTTACTTTTTTATATTTGTTTTTTCATTTTATTATAATTCCCAATTAGTAATTTTTCACATATATTTTTCTTTACATAGCATCTCTAATACTTGAATAATTCTAAAACTCCCCAGTCTCATATACATTTCAACAGCCTGTATACCCCGAGCAGCCGGCCGCATAGCGCAATCTGCGCTATACAACCGCGTCTCATGCGCAGGATTTATGCCACCTCCAGTCGGCACATAATAACACGTCTGGTGCGACGCACTTGTTGCGGCCGGCCGTCGGCGCTGGAGTGCCTCGCCTTATCGGTCGCTTTCAATCTAATATGCCGTTCCTGTATTGATTACATATACAATAAAAAGTAAGCCCAATATTACGAACATGACCAAATAACAAATAAATTATCTCTAACATAGGTATACACTATACTGTTGAAAACCGAGATGGCGGAATAAGCCAATGATTTGACTGAAGTTCCACACCCCAGTTAGGATTCACTCTCGATTTTTTATGGACAAACTTTATTTATGGGCAGCTGATCCAATTCTATCTACTTTCCCACACAAAACATTTTCAATAACATGTTGAATGCCTGATTTCGCTATACAAAAATACAACCTTTAATATTACAAAAACAAAAATAACAACCTTTTTTTGCGGTTCCGTGTTAGGTATCTACACATTAAGAAAAGGTCAAAGACATCGTCTTTTTTCAACAATTTTTTTGTTAAACTGGACATACAAAAGTAACATACCTAATCTATTTATGTAGGTAAATCAGATAATTGTACAATTCCGTACATTCAGAAACAGCAATAACGCAATTCATTAGTATTGACAATTATATGATAATGAAAAGCATTTGTTTGTTTGTCAATGATGGAAAATTCCTGGTGCACAACAAAATTATGACCCACGTAAATGGGAACATAGGAACTAACTCTTCATTTGGTTCAGGGTTTTTTACCTTTTTGCAGTTCAAGTACGGATTTAAACCTATTGTTTTAAATAGTGTCGTTTCTAATGCATGATATCCCGATTATTTTTATGTTGGCAACATTCCAATTCAAAATATCTAGGAAGTTGTATGTTTGTAATTAATTAGAATGGCAGGTTATACGTTTTGACCGCAAACGGTTTTAGTTTGAGGTGGCACACGACGTCATTCAGCAAATAGTAATATTGTTGACTTTAGCATAAGCTTCTATAAATAAATGCTTGACTGGTAATTTTCCATCATCCGCCAGAAATATTTAAATTTTATGTGAACGCTTATATTAAGTTTCGCAAAGTGGGAACAATGTCAACGTTTAAAGCCGAGTCCAGTATTTTAATTAGCACCAATATTTAATATGTAGGTATTATGGTCACGTTATGTGTAAATTATCCAAACATTTCAAAACATGCTTTTTAAGCAACATTATGTCATGCGTCAATATAATAAGAACCATGTAAACTTAATGTAAATATTAATTTAATACAAGCAGAAGTTGCTATACTAAAATGTTAGGTATCTAAAGAATTCAATCCGTTAATAATATTCGTGATCGGAACGCAATATTTAATTGTCGTAATGACTAACATTATGCGTCAATGAACACTATAATAAATGCGGCAGAATTGTAATTAATTGAAATAATGAACACAATAATAAGCTCGGTTCGGAAAACTTATCCCAATGTGTTAATTGGGATTCAATCACTCGGGATAATTTGGTTGAACACTTCCAAAAATGTGTCTGTGTCGATCGGTGTCAATGAACTCTGTTATGATTAAAATAGCGTTTGGAAAATTAAAAGAAAAACAATTTATCATTCAGTTGGTGCATGTACCCTTAGAGAACAGTCTAGACTAATGTAGTCATGGAAACATACGCGAAAAGGTCCCAATGAATGGGTCCACTGATTCTCTGTGATATGGTTCATTCACTGATATTACAGCAGCGATCAATCTGGAGTGGCCTCCTTTCCACGCACTTTTATTTTTAATTGTTTCTTTGATTCGTGTCAGTCACTCGCCTGTATTAATAAATAATGGAATTAAAATAAATAAATAAATAAATAAATAATAAATTATAACAATAGTGTAATATAAGTAACTAAGTTGTTACTTACATTGTAGTAGCCGATGCTATATTTTTATTTGTGATACAGTTACACATTAAGCATTAACATGACTTTCAGCTTACATATATTCGTAATATATTGTATGTTTTTTTAATTAATTTCGTTTTTTTTTTTGATGTTATATATTTGTATGTTAAGCCCGCGCCTCTTCTTGTAATAAAGTATATTTGTTTTATCTTAATATGTACTGACTGAACTGGCTACAGTTCTAAACTGCTCATTATTCCGAACCACATCTGAGGTCCGTTTTGATGGCTCATAAAATATATCAAATGCCAATAAGACACTAAAATGGGAATAAAAATGTTCAATACGTGAGGGAATGAGGAAAGATAACATCGATCGAGTGTTGATACTGCGTGGAAAATTTGTCAAACAGCACTTACATAACAAGGTGCCAGTGCGGGCCCGAGGTGGGAGACACATGACCGGGGCGTGCAGTTTTTGGTGTCTGAAATATGTGTACCACTTGCCTCGTTGTATGGTACCATATCACCACAGATTTACCAGCACTAACCAAAAAAACAAGTTAATCTTCTGGGATCATTATTACAATATACATAATAATGTATAGATTGTATAAGTAAATTCAATTGATTCTGTGTATTTAAAAAATATCCGTTATGACTGCAGACCGTGAACTTAAAATTTTCAGTCTGTCTGACTACTTATATACTAAACCGCGAGTTAAACTTTCTAAGGAAAGTACATTTCCACTAGGTCTTAAAACAGAACAAAACGAGTAAATCCTTCCCTTTCATGTAAAGGGCGACTAAGGGCTTTATCTTTTATGTAATTCCTCAGGCTCGGGCTATTTTTGCCTTAAGCCCATGTTACCTTGGCAACAAATCTTGGCAATAATCTACTTAGGTGCAAATTAACTGAACGTCTAACTTATAACTAAGTTTCAATACCTATCCTTAAATACTTCCTAATTTAAAATACTTTTTAATTCATTTTGTTTCATTTATTAAAGAGGTGTTATTTTCACAATATGATACTGTCAACCACGTTGTAACGAATAACTAATAGCTCTATATCAAAATAATAGTTCATTCGACATATCTGATCAATTACCCAAATAAAAGGGATTTAGATTCGATTACCTAATTGAGAATGGCCAACACATTATCCTTTAAGCAGTCAGTTATGAATTTCATATTGAAACATCCTGCTTGCAGTCGCAAGTATCATGTCTCTTCAGCTATTATTGTGTGGACTTGTTTATTGAATTGAATAGACAAGCAAAACTTGAATCAGCAATTCAAAGTGTCACTTACCGAGTTCTCGTCTTGTCGAGCGATCAATGGAGTGACAAATGGAGCCAAGGCAGATGCATCCTGATTGAATCAGAGACCCCACCGGGCTGATTGCAATGGCCTCTCATCAGATCCGTGCCAAGAGCGCTCGCAATCGCGTTACATCACAGACCGTTGACCTACGACAACAAACAGGGCTGGCGTGTGACAACATCCTCTTGCTGAGACCCTGGCAGAAAGTCTGCCACTACCCCAATATCACCACGCCCGCCTCCCCGTAGGGGTAGGCAGAGTCAAAGAGTCACAGCAATGCCCTTTAACCATTTTTGGTTAAAAGATATTACTGATTGGGTTTAATGAAAACCTGTCAAAAATAGCAACGAGTGCCTAGCTCATCACCTACACAATCGAAACCCAATACCCGACATACAAATAGTCACTTTTTACATTTTGCTGGGCAAGGAATGCTGCCCACAGTCGGCACATTCTTCTCAAGTTCCAGACCAATTTAGGACTACCCCAATACTAGACTACCTCCGTATACGCCCTTCATCAAATGGAAAGAAACACAATCATCTTTTATCTTAAATTTCCACGCAATCTTCTGGAAGCGGCTTACCATGCGTCTAGCCGGACGAACAATACCTTCCGGAGCTAGAATTGCAAACTAGTTAAATCTCCTTTATTTTTTCGGATCGTTTTTTCATTCTCCTGTAAAATAAGCATATCTACAGTTAGGAGGTATTGTCACTTCATCGTCGATATAAAACATTCCTCGAGTTATTTACGAGGAAATTTCTCGGAAATAGTTTATAACATCATGTCAAATAGTTCCATGTTCCTTTTAACTCCTGACCGTATCGCATCTGCCTGGTGTTCAAGTTCTACCGTTCGCTAACTGAGAATGTATGCTCCTAGTCACATATTTGAGCAATTAGACTATTTATAATTATTTGGAACTCTAATCTGGATACCGGTCGGTAATACGTAGACATAAGTAGGTATTCTTTTTTTTATAAAATGAGATTCTTCTACCTCTAGTAAGACAGCTTTTAGTGTAAAGATGGTGGTGTTTGTATTAGTTATTGTTTACGTCACAACTCGTAAACTGTGCTACTCACAATATGAGCCAAAATATGAACAATAGTAGCGAAACATAATATCTATAGAAACAAAGTTTGCATTATGTACACCACGAGCGTAAGCTTAGCTGAGTAGGGAATTGTAAAGATCATTTGGTCTCCTCTGTTCAGTTCCCACATTCATTGATAGTACTCAGTACATGAATTTATATCGTGGTACGAGACGGCCACTAAAACGACTCCTAACCTCGATATAGTTAACGCTCATCCCTGCGAAGGATATGGGTTGTGTAAGTGCCGTGATTACGATACAGAAGCACTGGGCCTAATTGAGTCCGCAATATGCAAAGAGACGGCGGCGGAAGGCAGTTGTTACGCCGAGGATGCTGTACCAAGCCGATTTACCGCACTAAAAATAGCGGCACCTACTGATAGGCCGCAGAAATCTGGCCCACCCATCGTGGGAAGCGGTTGAGCATTGTGACTTGTGAGGCATCGGGTCGTTGGCGATTTTTGTTGTTCGACTCAAGCTCCAGTTGGCGCCAATGTGATTACTGGACGGCAATGAGGGTTTTTAAAAAAACAAAATCCGCTAGGTGGCACGAGGGAGCTTCGTGGTATTATCACTGTCACTATTGGCTCATTGTTGACAGAATGTCAGTTTGTTCTGACAACTAACCAATGAGGAGGGTGACAAGACCGCACGTCACAGTTGCGCAATCTTTTGGATGTTCTAATAGAAAAAATCCTCATTGTTAATTTACCATTTATGCATGTGTGTATCGAAGGCGCAACTAAGACACTCGCTAGAAGATATTTTGACTTTCTCCATCCAACACTTGAGAGAGAAAGGGAGGAGCTTGAGCCCTTAACAATGTAGACTCGTTCATTGGGCTGATAAATGTTTAATTTTAATGATATGGCTAATGACTAACGTAAAATTCCAAATCACAGACTTAAGTGGTATAATTCCTATAATAGCTTAAGTATACAAATATTCAATATGTTACCTCAAAGTCTCATTGATTTACCTGTGCATAAGTTTAAATTATATATTAAAAATTGTTTCATTTAAAAGGGGCTACTACATGATAGAAGATCATTCAAATAATAAGAATATATGGTTACACCCAGAATAGGCTGTTCGCCTGCACTGCTAAATTTACATTGACTTAGAAATTGTAACTAATAGTTATTAAGACTTGACATTTTAAAAAGTATCTATCGAGTTTCTTGCCGGTTTCTTCTCGGTAGAATCTACTTTTTGAACCGGTAGATATAGTTATTGAAGCCTACCTAAAAAGACAATTTCATTTCATAAAACAGTTTTTTTAATTAATAGTCAGCACCTTAGGAAAAACTGTTCATCAAATATGCCACAACATTATTATTGAAGTCATTGTAGTTCAAATACAGATTATGATATATTGAAAAAGAGTATTAAAATTCGTTACGTAAACTACTCTCGGAAGCAACAACCTCGACTCGTGAGAATAGCATTTAATACAACAATAACAAGAGCCGGACAAATATCGTGAATGAAACACCGACCGCCAACAACGACCGTACGCGAATCGTACTTAAAATGTGCTAACACCAGAAAATCGATGTATCACGAAATGTATATTTAGACAACGCTAACTTTAAAATTTCACGAACTACACCGACCATTTAGATAAATATTGCCTACTTTAATGTTTATCAATCGAACGTGGTAGGGATTTTCCGTAACCTCCTGACGTGTCACTTAGATATTGACCAATAAGATAAATATTTGGGCCTACAATAAAAAGCCTATTTATTTATAAGCTAATGAGATGTTAACTCACTTAAACAGTCAATATTCTGGGAAACACCAAACGCCTTGTGTATATTTTTCTAATCATTTATCAAAATAAATATAATCGTTTGAAGTTATACATGAACGTATTCATTTACCTACAAGTTTTACGATAAACATTTAAAAACAAAATGACTGGCTCGATGGGTCATTCGGTAGTGACCCACAACTTACTCTTAGTACATGGGGCACCATGTACCAAGTTGTGGGTTCGTTCCCCACTCAGGACAAACATTCATGTGATGAATACTTGTGTTTGTTCTGTGTCTGAGTGCTAATATTGAATATTTAAGTGTATATTTGTTATACCACTGTTGATTTTGATATCCGTAACACAAGTGCATAAGCTATTTACCTCGGAGTCAGATCAATGTAGGTATGTGATGGTGTAATATTTATTTATTATTTTAAGACGCGTTAATGGATTTGATTATTGATATTTTATAGAAAAGATACTAGCACCCCTCCCGGCTTCACAGGGGTAGCAGAGCGTATTCGTCTAAACCTCCCTCATGTCTCACTCCGTCCATTGGGAAAACCGTAAAAAATCTGTTAAATAGGGATGTTGACACTTAGAAAAAGAAACTATCGTAGTATGTAGTAATTTTAACCTTATTGATTATGTATTATATTGAGTCTACGATTTTTAATTTTACAAAAACTTTAGTCCGTTGACTATACGAACAAATGACGTCATAAGTTGACAAGCCCATACAAAATCTATAAAGTGAGTTTATTGACATGCCAGTCAACATCCCTATTGCTTTGAGGTTATCGCGTCCAGACAACAGGAACTGCGGAGGACTTTGATTCAATTGACGGGCCGCTTGATCGAGTTAGTGTCCTGGCCAGGAGACAAAGGTAGCGGTATCGAATTTAGCTTCGGGCAAATATTTATGTGTTGAACATGGAAATGTGTACACCAGTCAAAAACTTTTAATATACATAGTACAAGCATATAATATGCATACTTTGGAGCTTAGGTGAACTTAACGTACTAAGCTGAGCAGTTACTTAATTTAAAATATGTATCTAGTAGTGATCAAAGGATAGTGACCATGATTGATAGTACCGTTCCGTTGTTTTGGATAACTTAATTTTTCTCTCTTATTAGGTACCGGCGTCTAGACAAGCGATTCCTTAAGTGGGTCTCGAGTGAAATTACACTAAGGTTCCTTTGAGCAATAAAAGTGTCAAGGATGCCTTCAGTTCAAGTATCTACTTTATTAATAAGACCAAGAAAGAACCAAAAAGGTTTTATGGTAAACCTCTTATTATTTAGAACCACACACCTAACGAATAATAGGAGAATTTATTTAAATATTTTGCAATCATATTTTCAAGTTTAGAAATAAAACTATTCTACAGGGATCACTAAATATCCACATGCTACGAGACTAGGTACGTGTGGCTTTGTACTAATGCAAGACGTAATGTGCTTTATCACGCATGCTTATGTAATATAATTGCTTAACAAGCACAATAAGTTACCTGATATAATGGAATACCCCTATATTTGCTGAGAACAACAGTGAGACCAAAGCGGTGACAATTTCGCTTAATACATTTTAAATACTTGTAAATATTTAATGTCTAAAGTATGCATGATATAGATAGTTTATCCTATTACAAATTATAGGTAGGTATATGGTTGAGCTACATTTAAGTAGGTATAAAGTTATTTTCGTATATTTAAACAATCATCAGCATACTTAGACCTTTTGAATTCTATTTAAAATTGCATACGAAAGCGGTTACAATTCACCCTCAAAAGTGCAAAGGTCAAGAAAGGCGCTCGAAGCGTGACGTGTGAATATAGAATGGGATTCGATCTTATCAAATATAAACAGACTTCTAAACGTCAATACGTCAGGTCTTGAATTGGAAAATACAGTATGCAATCAAGGCTCTGTTTTATTTTCATTCTATTTACTGCGCTAATGTACTTTAAGAAAATATTTGGTTATAGTTAAAGCATAGAGGCGACAGACTTCGACATTTTGATTACTCATTCGTGTTGTCAGGATAATCTCATTTTAACAGGCTTAAAACACGTATAAATCATTAATACTAAACGTTAAGTCTATGTTTAAGAACAGTACCCTGCTGTTTATTTCTAGTGTTGAAAAATAGACACATCTAGATAAGTCTTACTTTTAGGTAACAATAGGTACATTATTGAGCCGTTTCCTAGGTACAAGATAAATATATTCACTGCAATTAATCATGAAAACAAAGTCCTTCGTTACAAGGACATAAAAGGGAACTAATATGTCGCGAATATAGACGCGATGTGTTTCAACTCAAAGTGGTAAACGGCTGCAAGGTGAGCGAGCGCGGACCTTAGCGCCTCTGACGTCACACAACTATAAAACCACAGGTACTTAGATATTCAACACACACACATTCTGATTGGCATTAGTTAAATTTTCAAACATCAATGCCACCACCTTTCTTTCATTATGACCTCCTAATCGGGCTAGACTGATGAAACGACGGCCACGTTCTTAGCGCATAAACAAATCATAGAAAAATTGAATTATACTTAGTTACACATCCTTTATTTAAATGTGCCGGTTTCTTTACGATGATTTTCCTCACTACTGAACTATTGAAATAAATATGTCTATCTACCTACTTACATTTTTTAAATTCAGTATTAACCTGTGATCATTTTCCGAAATTCTGATTGGAGTTGTATCCAGACACAACATTAAGATTATAATATATAATAACATCACGCCCGGCAGCAGGCCCCTTTAACCAAGGATTAAGATGTTGCAATATTAAAGTCCCATTCTGCTTTCTACCAACCATTTGCAAAATTTTCTTTTCGATATTGCTATCTACTAAGTAAAGTAAGTAAATGTTACGTTACTACACATATTATTTTCCAGCTAATGATGTCTGACATATGATTCATGTGCTACTTTCGGACGATGATAAATAGGAAAGTATTTTATTTACTTGCAACATCAATCATGCTTGATCGCGACCACATGTCGAAATGATGCCAAAACATGTGAATAATACGAGTCTTATAATGTAAGTCTTGTTGGGGCAGGCACGAGCCGCCGGTGTGATCTCATGACGATTCAAATAACTACATTTGTTTGCGACGCGAGAGAAAATATACACCTTCAAAATCATTGTGGAAACTCCGAAACTCAAACGTCTTGCATCGTTATAGGCCTTCAGAAACAACAATAAAAATACGAAACTTAAATTCGTCTTCAACCGTAACGTATTTAACACACAAATCACAAATGAAGTCACAAAAAAAAACTAACTAAACTTCACGCCACTTCCCTAGCAAGGTAGGCAGAGAGAACCGATGATGACGTCACAATTTAGCAAAATGGCGGTAAGAGTAAATAGATAACATAATTCATAAGGAAATATATTAATATCAAAATACAATATTGAAATCTAAAGTAAAATGGTTAAACTACACTAATGTAGAAATTAAACATTAAAAATAACTGACGGAATAAATTCATTTCACACCTAATTATCCACACTCTGAAGTCTAAATCGTTTTTATATTTCATAATTTGGCCTATTTAGGAATAGAACCTAAGGTTTCAAACAAAAGCGTAAGCCCATTCGGTATCTGGACGACGATAACCTAGACGTAACAAAACCAAGTGTTGCAAGTGTCTCAGGTCCACGCCGCGCCGCATTTAAGTACTGCCTGATACAATAGGTCTTAGACTTAAGTGCAGTCTAGGAAGTGTTTACTGTGAGGCACACTTTGGTACGACCTAGATTACTAATAGCTTCAATGGAAGCACACTGAAAGATTGACTAATAAGTAATAATCAGCTTTCACCGCAACTGCTTATTAAACTATTTCCAAAGCGTGTCTTGTATAAACGATGTTAGTTTTACTTTACATTACATTCGTCGATGCCCAAAGAAAAGTTATTGAAGAAAATAAATAATAAATATTTTAGGACGAAAAAAGTATATTGTATATTATTTCCATGCATTGATAGATTGATAGACTTGTGCGAGAGATTTATATAATATACTATATTATATAGTAGAGACTATATAATACATACATACTGATCGGATAGAAATTGTAGCGATTTTTCTCTTTCCTGGTTAGTTTGTTGAATAGCAGTGTTCTGGACCTTTATTTCAGCCACAACCTTAATGAGCTTGTTTAAACTCATGTTTTGATTATTACTCAAATCCAAAATAATTTTTAATATTTGATCTTCGCAACATATATCTCTTGGCCCTTGAGTAACGAAATGTTTCATCGTGCCGCGTTCGTCCAGGTTAGCGACGTCAGTGTCCGATTGGTTAGATGATATATCACAACGTGACGGACAACTTATTATTTTATTTTTTGAAATGAAATGTTATTATAGGTTTTCAAATACTGTCTTTAATGTATAAAACTTAACTTTACATGAATTGGTAATATGTGTCAACATCCCTATTACCTAAGCGCAGCCACCACCATCGTTATGCGCTCCTGGTACTCGCGTTATTTTTCTTTAGTTTAAAATGTAATAATTATTATTTTATTTTCGGTGGCATAGATATGTACACTAGCACTCGCTTTCGCGGTCCGGGGAGGAAGGTATAACAAGGCATAAACATTTATACCTACTATCTTTATAATAAGTATGCAATATTCAAACGACTATCACGCTAAACCTACCAGAAAAACAGAGTGCCACGTGAATGACAACTTATTTCATTAACTTCCCTAGTCTCATCCCAAAGGGTAATTTTGCAAAGCGGGAGTTCGCTTTCATGAACTCAGTAATGTACACAGCTTCAAACGATAGCGCGGGCGGGCCACCCCCTGTCGACAAATGCAATTCCTCTGCCGTTCCGGGAACCGGACCCCAACCCGCTCCTTTGATGCACAAGTTTACGGACAAGCCAAGGTCAAGGCTGCGTTGCATATCTTTGTTTACTTACACTATTGGCTCTCGCAATTAATATCTGCATTAATAATGGTACAAACGAATCGTTAAATCCTAACGTAATTTCGTCCGCTTCAGGATCGGTATTTCTTTTTGTAACTCTTAGGAAGGAAAGAAATAAATAGGTAAACAATCTTTACGTGTTCTTCAATAAAACAAAATAGTAGGCTGTTTAATATAACCTATTCGAGGTAACTCAAACAACGAAGAAAATTGTTCTAGTTGTTACTATAGTATAAATATACTATAGTATACTATATACTATACTATATATACTACTACTATATATACTATATTTGAGCTGTGTTCTACAGCTGGCTTGTTATTATTATTTTAATTTTTACATTTTTCTCTGACCAACCTGAGTAGTCATAAAATGTCGCTGGGGTGGTGGCGCTATGTGGCGGGTCGTTACATTCCCTAAAATATGGTTGAGTGAAGCGATGGCTGACACATACGTCATGCTTGGAAATAGCTGTGCCACCTTTGGGGCCTGATCTGCTCTAGTCAGGTAATTTTTTTTTTACGTTTTTATTTTTTTTCTTAGTAATTATACATTTTTATTTTCTTATTTCACACCAGGCCCACTTTGAAACTTGATTCAAAGTTAAATAAGATTCTTACAATCTTGTTAATACTGTTGTTGAAAAGAGTAACTACCGAGTTTGTAGCCGGATTCTTCTCTGTAGATGCAACATTCCGAACCGGTGGTAGAATCATATCTCTCAACTGTTTTTGACGATTTATAAATGTTTCTTTGAAACCTATATAAATTAAGAATATTTTGACTTTGACTTTGAATAGTCTTTCTCATTATTTAGTTTTTAACCTTTTTTCGTTCGGCGGGTTTAATACATACGGCACATTACATAGGTATATATGGGTAAATCAATGAAACTTTGCGGCAGCTTATTCAATATTGTTCGTATATTTCGGATCATTTTGATTTTATTATTGTTATCAGGGACCACTAGGTCGAATATGAACTGAGCTAATTTTAAAATAACCTTTATTTATCAATTCAAAGTCAATCATCATCATCAATCACAATCATCAAAATCAAATTTTAGGTGTTCTGGAAACCAAATGCGTCTTGCGGACCACTGGTTGGGAACCACTGGATAGATCAATGAAATGAAGGAACTAGCAATAAACGATTTAAAGGTTCCATGTCACCACATAAAAACAGAGTGGCACGTAAATGACTAACTTTGGATGTGTCACCACACATCCATAGTTATGTAAATCATTTTTATTGTCCCATGTTGGTCTGGGACTTGGCCCATGTTGATCTGGGACAAAAAAAAAGAATGTTCCAATTGTGGTTCTTGCCTAGCATGTCGTAAAAGGCGACTAACGGTTTACGGGCTTTTGGGTATGTGTCTAAGTAGGCGACGAGCTAGCCACTTGTCACTCCTTTTTCACAGCTTTCCATCCAACCCAGCCCACTGTCCCATGTTGGTCTGGAACTTAAAAAGAATGTGCCAACTGTGGTTCTTGCCTAGCATGTCGTAAAAGGTGACTAATGGTATATCGGGTTTTGGGTGTGTGATTCTGAGGTGACAGGTTAGCCGCTTGTCACTGCTATTTCACAATTTTCCATCTAACCCAGCCCGGCTCTATTTTTGGCTGAATGTGGTTGAAGGGGCTTGCTGTTCCCTTTGACTCTGCCTCCCCTTCGGGGATTATGGGCGTAATGTTATGTTATACAAGTACAAATAAAGATACACACGTATGTTTATTTGCACGTTTTTGTTTAGAACCAACGTCCCAAAAAGCGCGTGTATTTACCCACCGAGCTGCCGTCGCTCGGCAAACGCAATATTGGCCGGAGTAAGTCCCCCGATTTGATGCTGATGTTAATTTGCTAACAGTACGCTGACGCTAATCTTTAGTTAGATTAGGACCATGAAAGGACGAGCTGTTTGGAAAGCTGGATTACTGCGGTGCCTACTTTACCTAGGGGTGGACGGGATAGGGCATTTTGATCACTAACATTGCCAAAATTACACTGTAAATTCAAATTATTGTAAAGTTGAAATATTGTAATGCGTAAGTTAAAAAATATATTGTCATCTGTTTCCGGTTGTTTTTAGCTTTTAAATAAGCAAAAAGAGGGTTTTTCCAATCATTGGTTTTGGACTATGAAATCTTCATAATTTTACGACAGTGACAATGATCTGCCAATATACTGTTTATACCAGCGCCCCATGGTTTAACCCGCGTAGTTCCCGTTCCCGTGGGAATGTGGGGATAAAATATAGCCTATGTTACTTCCTGATAAAGTAGCTGCTTTTGAAGAAAAAAAAATTTAAATCGGTTCAGTAGTTTTGGAGCCTATACAATACAAACAAACAATCAACTCTTTTCACCTTATTTAAACAAACGCGATATTAAAGTATGTTTATCCGTTCACCTAGTATCCATAGCACAAGCTTTTATGCTTAGTTTGGTACTAGGGAATTGGTGTGTCAGTCTGAAGAATTTATTTGTTATCATTATTTTGTTTATATACGAATATATATTCTCCCTAAGTAAGGGGTAATTTTCATCATTAGGGCTTTTGGCCAAGTAAGAATGGCGGTAAAGCTGTGTCATGTATTATCAGAATCGGATTCAAGCAGTAAACATTTGCGTACTAATCGGCGTGTATTTAGAATGGCGACTTTACTATTATTTTTATTATTTTGCGTGTTTGCACTTGTCCTAAGCGGTCCATACACGAGGGCTATCCTATTTACATTGATTCAGACTTCAAACGTAATGAAATATCTAGAACGCATCAAACGCCCGGTCCGGGGGTTGGTGCATGTGCATGAGCCCGAAATTTATTACGGAGTTGCGAATGCCCCTTAATCCGAGAGCCGGGACATTATTTTGTTTGACGCCGTGGACATTGCAATAAACTTCTTTTGTTTTATCTGGATACAGGAACGCAGACTGCTTTATGTCAAAGCGATCTGACGTCCTTTGAAATTGTTACGCCTTTCAATTTAGTGTTTGAAGAGTTACGGCGTAAAAGAGCAGAGTTCTACAACCGGATCAAGTATTCTCCCGGCGTTTTGGTAATTAAATTACATGGTTGTGTTTAATACTTTTTAAAGACACATGAAGGTCTATACAGATTAATAGACATTTTCATGACTTACAAAATTGTTCGAAATAGGTATATAAGCAAAGTTAAAATATCTACAACCGATTAAATTCCAGTGCGCTTCTGCCAGATCAGCAATCTTTATTCGGAAATAACAGAAAAAGCATTTTGCAAATTTCCTCACTTCCAACACCGTACCAAAAATGTATACCGGCTCTCGGAATATAAGTACATATTGAGCTGCTTACATAGCAGTGCTCAAAGCGGATTATTAATAACATCGAAATATGATGTCCGTGGTCCAGACATACACCTACGTATGCCTCCATAAAGTTCTTAATTATATGGAAAGAGCAACAGCGGCTGTCGGATTTGCCATTTTATTGTATTATTCTTCCAATGATGCTACAGGAATGGCGTCGTTTTTTACCAATCGCATAAATAAAAGAATACGATAGTCTGAAATGTTAGTTGTTGTTGTTAGTTAGTTGAGCATGTGTTCTGCGCACTTAGCCTCATAAGAGGTCGCCAATGTGCATCGTCAGAAATGTTAAAAAATATAATGACGTTCTTATTATGGAATAGAGACTACAGACGCTCATGCCTTACATTCAAGGAAAGTGTTTACGTATCCGATTCGATTAATATTCTTAAGTGAACTATTAACGAGAAATAGAGGTCAGTCTAAAGGAAAAGACAGAACGCCACACCAAGAGCGGATTTCGCAGTACATTAGAAGCAATTAAAATTATTAGAGTTTCTAAGATATATAAAAAATATTGCCTATTTCTAGGTTTTTTTTTTCGTTGCATCCCTTTGACACCCTTGCAAATGAAATATGCTAATCAGTTTCCAATTATTTATGTTGGGTTTTCTTTCCTATCTGCATTTTGGGGGCAAAAAAAATAAGAAAAAAATCCTGGGTCCGCCTTTGCGCCACATAAAAAGTATCCAACCTTGAAACCTGCATAAGTAGTCGAAAATTCGTCCCACTGACCAAGTACATGTTACACAATTGCGTCTCATACGCTGTCTTCGGTATCATATAAATAGTGTTAAAGTATAAACCGGTGTTATATAGTTGTAATCAATTTCCCTCGTCTAGATCACCGTGGCATCATGCCAGGTGTTATTCACGGCACCGTTCGATGACTTAATTAATGCGGTATCAACTTTGGCTTCCATATCATTACTAAAAACAATAAGAAATGTAGTATGTTTTACACTTATGAGATGTATAGAAGTTTCAGAGTCTTACGGAGGCATGGGTCTAAGTTACGCTGGTTAAAAGATTTTAGAGCCCTGAAGATACTCGACCGCGTCTATTCTATTCATGCTCTTTCTACCATACCCAACTCTCGCTTCCATAAATTAGTGTAGTAATCAGCACACCATTGTGTATAGCGACCTGAGCCTTCTGGCTTAAAACTTTACTGCCTAGAAGTCTTTCTTTCTTTTCATTCACCCTATCCCCTGCATTCACTCTTCTTTCTATATCAGCGGAGTACCTTCCATCTCTGTTCAATGCACATCCTAGATATTTCATTTACCTGTTCCAGCACACTTTCAAACATCTTTATATTTTATTTAAATCCAATAAAACACAGTCAGAATTATTTATTCGGGTCGACAAATCGGAAACTAACTCCGAGTTCCGCACTATGAGTTCTTAGTAAATAAGTCTGTGGCGCGATACGAGCGTTAGCGAAGTTCGTTATGGAATCGCTGGCGCGCATTTGGCTAAGCACCCTGGTGTGTCTATCTCAATAACTAGAATAGAAGGAATCATTAGTTAGAAAGCCCGTGTTTTAAAACGCATCCTTTTATCAAATATTTTACTTTTCACGCTATTTGAGTATCTGACCTCTAAAAACAACCAATCCGTCTTCCATCGCCCTTTCAGAAGACTGCGCCGAACGCCACGCGGCTCCATGGCAATCCTATAGTTTGTTCGTTGATCATCATCAGTGGCCTTTTATCAAAAGGTCCCTTTACCGTCGTCGGTAAAAAATAGCTGCAGCTGAATATTGCTCGCAATACCTGCACTACAGACAGTATAACAAATTTTCTCTACAGTAGGCCGACGGAGACATTTAGACAGGGCAATCGTGCGGGGCGTGAGGGGTGAGACGCGAGGGGGACGAGCCCCAGCTGCATACTTCGCCGTTCTTGGTAGCTTGGGACACGTCTTCAAGGGCTATCGCGTCTTTACAGTTTTAATTTCTTATTAAATTAATATGATGCATTCAACACGTTCTCTGAGTGAGTGCAAATCTTCAATTTAATAGTAAGAACAACTATGTATGTAAACATGGATAATTTTTTTTTATTAATTAAGGCCCTGTGTCCTTTGTGTTGAATAAAGATATTTTAAGTTTGAAAAGAAACTAGAAATTAGTTTTTTATTTCAGACTAGCTGTGCCAGCGGTGTTACCAGCGTTTATAGTTAATATTATAAAGACTATTTCCGTCATACATGATTTCTATGTAACTTTATCCATTAAGGCTGCACACGCGACGAAAGCTTAAAAAATGGAGTAACTTCTCCCGTTTTCCCAACATTTCACTTCACTACTCTGCTCCTATTGATTGTAGAGTGATAAAAAGTATACTATAACCTGCCCAGGAGTGTGAAGAATAATTGTACCAAGTTTCGTTAAAATCCGTCCAGTAGTTTTTGTTTCTATAAGGAACATACAGACAGACAGACAGACAGATAGACAGATAGACAGACAGACAGACAGACAGACAGATAAAAATTTTACTGATTGCATTTTTGGCATCAGTATCGATCACTAATCACCCCGTGATAGTTATTTTGAAAATATATTTCATGTACAGAATTGACCTCTCTACAGATTTATTATAAGTATAGATAAATACTATATGTATTTGGATACTTCTTATCCCTAATATGCCTAATTCAATATTGTTTATAATTTTGCAATACCAATATCAGGTTCGTAAAAGATATCCACCTTCAAAATTTTTTATTTGTGACAACCCTACTTGCGTGAATACCTATACAGGTGGCGGTATCGCCCAACTTCAAAGGCGTCGCCTACTGTAGGGAAAATTTGTTATACTGTGCCTGCACTAAGGGCACTCAAAACAATTACTACATACTCATATATTGCTGAATGGACCACAGAGAATAGGATACCACTGATTATAATCTGTGGGTGACTTGTCTTTTTTTGAATTAAAACATCCAAAAGATTGCATAACTGTGACTTGCGGTCTTGTCACCCTCCTCTTTGGTTAGTTGTTAGACCAAATTGACATGCTGTCAACAAGGAGCCAATAGTGACAGTGATAAGACCACGAGACTCCCTCGTGCCATCTGGCGGTTTATGTATTTTTGAAAACCGTTATTGATGGCTTAGTGATGTGCTTTGATGCGATCTCCGCTCCGATTATTTAACGGATAATTAAATAAATAAAAGATTAATTATGTACATATATACGAGTAATTCCAATATATTATTTAAAAAAAAAAAAACATTATTTTAAAAGACACTTAATCTAAATAATTAATATAGATAATTTAAACATCTTGATCGTTCACTGCTTTGAAAATATTACGTGGTTGTCAGCTGAGTATGATAAATCGTGACGTCAGCCTTTGGTATTGGCATTTTAGTAAGTTGCGGTTGATTTTGACTTTAAGGAACACATGAACATATATTTTGTTTTTGTTTCAGGAGGCCGAGGAATATGCGAAACGACGGCAGAGTGGCCCTATGGTCAACCCCTCCTTCGAGCCCGACGACTTCCTGCCTCAGAGGTACTTACTAATACTCTCTTACCTACATTTTTGCGGCTTCGTGATTACTCTTAAAAAAACATATGTTAAATATCAGATTATCACAAAATATTTATCTTATTCTAATGTATTAGCTTAAACATTTGTAATGGAAATCGAAAATCGAAGATAGTCCCACAAACACGCGACCCGAGCCAAACACCTGTTTTATCAACATCAGTTTATACCAATCATTTATACTGAACCGTCGCACCAAAAGGACTGTTCTAAGATAAATAACTGATAAGTATAAATCCTACTTAAGTGTTAAAATACAGTGGATGTTATTGATCAATAGGAAACATTACGTAATTTTACACAAAACGAAAATTATTACGTCTGTACGTGTTTACGTTAAGAGTTACGCTACCATCATCTAGATCAGAGTTCAGGTACTAAAGCAATCAAGAGACGTAACTAGGATCACCAGGTAGCGCGGCTTGCGTCAGCGCTTAATTACCTATTGTAATACATTTTATTGTCTTCGCGTCGTGAATACTAACGTGGACGCCAAGGATGAAATGGAATTTCACTGCTTTAGCCACATGCTGACCGGTAGAGGAAATGACGGTAGTGATCTTGTCCCTAATCGGGTGTACCTGTGTTTGCGCAGACATTTGTGCACTACAATCTTTCGTGCGCGCAGGAAACTGCGTAATCAGCCTATCCCCGTTGATTAGAAGTTGTGATCGAAATCGGTTAGAAGAATATAAATATTTCATACGTACATGTCATCATTTCCGTAATGTGTCAAGAGATTAGCAGAGTCCAGGCAGCAAAACGATCTTCAAACCACATTTAACGAAAAATTTAATTGGGTTGGTTTAGATGGAAAATTTATAATTCCATTCCTAACCATAAAAAGAGCCAGTCTAGTTATTAAATTAACACTGCCATTTGTCTTTTATAACCCTTACACGAGGACAACTGAACAATTAGGGGTTTTTTAATTTAAACATCCAAAAGATGGCGTAACTGTGACTTGCGGTCTTGTCACCCTCCTCATTGGTTAGTTGTCAGAACAAACTGACATACGTGTCAATTTATAAAGGGTGCTGTCAACAAAGTGCCAATAGTGACAGTGATAAGCCTCCCTCGCGCTATCTGGCGGTTTTGTTTTTTGAAAACCCTCATTAGCCGATAGCTACACAACTATAGTTATTAGAATGTGCCGGCTTTCATAATCGCCTAACCGCAGTTAGTGAAATAAATCAAAATATTTTTAAAAAATCAAGAAGTACCGTGATACGAATCAGTACCTGTCGCAAATGGAGAAACTTATTCGTTATTCACTTGAAAATAAGAACGTCGATAACGAAGAAATAAATCGACAGTAACCTAGGTCTCAAAGCCTCGACTACCTACTATAACGTTTAAGAAAGGCGAACCTGACACCCTCAATACCTTTAATTAGTTATTAATTATACTATTAATTGTTTTACGAATTTTTTGACAAAGAACTAAAGTTGATACATTACCTACTTTTAAGTTCCGCACTAACGTAGGAAAAAATTAATCTAGGTAGGTACTAGGATAAAATTAATTAGAACTAGCTGATCTGCGTGTAATTAAATTGATTGCAGAAGCCATGTACATACCCGACGCTGCGATTGCGTCTGGGATGGGTCGCATTATTTTCTATAATAAATACGTCAATTCCGCGTGCTGCACTTAAATTATGATTACTATATTTAAAAGCTGTTGAAAGCCCATACCTGTAGCAAAAAACCAAGCTAGCTCCTGTTTCCAATAACTCTGACAAAGTAAAGTCTCTTAACAAATACAACGTTTTTAATACGTAAATGTGTTGTCATTTATGTCAGCGGTAGGGTGCAGGGGTGCATTTACAACCTCTATCCTTAATGAACATACGCAGATGATAATAACCGAGTATTTGCTATTGTAATCGCATATACACCGAAGAAGCATGAACGTCCTTTTTTCCACCCTTCCTATAATTATCAGCATTTTTTTTCTATTTTATTACTATCGTACCTAATAGAGATTACATGTAACTTTTTTGAAAATAATTTATTTAACGTCCAGTTAATGTTCTTAACAAAATCAGGTCTGAACTCATACATAAATAAAAGAACGTAAACTAAAAATTTAACACAGTTAATTCGGTTCAAAACTAGTCGACTATACGCCTTTTAAATCCTGGGAACTAAACAACAAACCCGAGAAAAGAGAAATTATTAAATAAACAAGTAAACAACATCGCACACCAATCGTGAAGCACTTGAGAATTTCTTATAAAAAATAATTACGGCACAACAAACGATCTAAGCCCGGATTATCTTCATCAACATCTATTTACATCCTCGGTAAAGAGATCGATCGAACCCACTCCTCTACAGCGACTAATACCGATCCAATTGATATATTAAAAACTCATAATTATAAAAAGAATTATATATAAGCAAGTAACTAAAAAGACAATACAATCTTGTCACGTTCCATGTATTAATAAAGACCAGCACAAGGTAAGTTTTTAATATCATTGTATGAGTGAACGAAGCCTTCCAATTAGTTTGCGACTGCTATAACAGCACAGAATACCTAATAGCTATTGACACGTAGATACAGAAAACAATACACCTATATGCAGACGAGGGGTTAATTGAAGGATATTGCGAGCTAAATGCACCGTGGAATCCGGAAAATTGATTTTACGGCATAAAGGACGGAAGTAAAAAATAAATTTTCGCGCCGTTGCATTTTGAAGTTGCGCCACATGACGAGTAAATTTATGGATGAGGCAATAAATGCATTTCCTAGTCCTGTGAGCACATGCGCTTCGGGTTTCGAGCTTCGGTTTTCTTTTATTGGGGTGCATAGAAGTTGATCTATGTCGTCGAAGTTGAAGTAGTCCTTTGAAACACTGTGTTTAAGTGTTGGTTAAAAATATAATTAAATTGTTTATGCAATTTTAATGAACTTAACGAAGCACACTATTTAAGATTCCCTATCTATCACTTAACACCTATTTTTTTGAGCTGATTATGGTGTTAAATATGGCCTGCGTTACCTATCTAATTGTGATAAAAACATAAAAAAATTCACACCTATTCATGACTAAGCTTTAAAGCTGTGTTTAATCTATTTTCGTCATAATACATATGATCACTAAACTACAAAGGTAGGTATTTCATATTCCCTTTAACCGTTAAAACTTAAACTATTAATTTTTATTAATTCCTTATTTGAAAAAAAAAATTTTTTTTATTTATTTATTACATTAAGACCCTTAAAAATATAGACTTTGTTTTTCAAAGTCTATATTTTTAAGGGTCTTAATGTAATAAATAAATAAAAATGTTTCAGCTTACCTGAAACGCTTTAAAATAACTGGATTTTTTTAATATTTAATCTACGAAGGCACCTAATATATATATATAATTTAGAGTAAACTCTATTATGTAACTGTAACAAATTTTGGACCATCCACTAGTTCCTATTTAACCACATTCTTGTTCTAGCGTTTTAGTTCGCACAATATTCATTAAAAATGTTCTAAATAAACCTAAATGGAAACCTTCTATAAAGTCAAACTCGTTAGCTAAATATAGTAGTTTCTATGGCAATTTGACATTTTTAAAAAACTAACCAAACTTAAATATTGTATCAATAAGGAACAGTTTTAAATCAATTAGAACATTTGAAATTACGAAAATGTAAATTATTTTTATTATTGTGAAGTACTATGAAAGCAGTTCCAAAATATCTTACCGTATTTCGTTTGAGAGTTCTATTCTTACGAAACCACTTCTCACATATTCAAGTGTTCAATTAAAACATAATTAGAGCCTACCTCAAGATGCAACAAAGAACTTCCACGTCGGCCACAAGCCTAAACAATTTAGATATAATCGTTTTACTATAAAAAAGCAATAAAATTTCACTTCTCTGAAATAAACTGTTGGATAATACATAAATCAATACGGGCCAAACGCCGTATCCTAGCAATAGAAGTGCATGTATCTGGCAGGTACGCATGTCCATACTGCTGCACGGAGCCGCCGCCGGTGCCGCCACCAGTGCCGCCGAGACGCGGCCGCCAGTAGCACCTCCCGACTTCATTACGTAGACCGTCGTAATAGCGGGTAGTTGTTGAAACTTTTAACATGGACGCGATAGAAGAATTCCGGCTGGATGAAATCCGGGTGGAGGTGGCTCCTCTGGATGATGCCCAGCCTGGGCCTTCCGGGCTCGGCCGGAGAGTCGAAAACGAGGACGTTGGTCCCGATGATATCATCATTGATGTCGACATGACTCCGCCGTACTACGGCACCGATGAAGAAGAAGAAAATGCGCGAAGGTGTGTTAACTTAATTGACTAATTAAAGTTTAATTTATTTTGCCGCTTTGTTTTTCTTTCTCCTAATGATTTTTTTCAAATGCAAACATTTTACGTTGCTTTTTCGTATTGGTAGAGCACTTTTTAGAAAGTTAGGTGAATGAATTAAATTTCTAAACAACGTCTGATTTTAAAGTTTATTCAAACTTTAGTTCTACAGGAAATAAGTATATTGGTATCATTTGTGGCAAATAGAAATTTTACTTCTTTATGATAATGAATTAAGAAAGCGTATGAAATTAAAAACCAAGATGATTTTTCTATGTTCTCTGCCGCTAACTGAATTAAAAATTAACATGTGCAACTTTTTATCGAGACACATTATTTTAAAAGCTTCTATGTTAGTGGTGTTGGTTTCCACATTTAGTCCTTAGAGTGGACCATTGTACGTGATTTGATTTTTATCTATTTGTTCTCAAAAAAATTATGTAGATGACTCCGCTGATTATGGAACTGTGCTTAAATAGGATAATATGAGCTATGCAAATAGTTTTATACTGATCAATTAGCAGTTTTTCAATTATGAAATTAACAGTTAGCTATTGTAAATAAGTTAACGGTGTACCATAAGTAGTTTAAGTGTTGAAAAAGTTTTGTAATAAATTGTGCAAGCGAGTGTCCAAACCACCTCAAATTTTATGCAACGCTGAATACTTTAAACGTCTGAGTTTTAGTTTAGTACTAGAATTAGGCATTAGCGAGTTCAATTGTGCTGAGCTATGTGTCTTTGATTCGTCTTTTACAATGTGCACACATTGTTTTAGAATTAATTTCTAATTTAAAAAACACGATTGATAATTCGTCTTTGAAGTTTCCTATGGCTCCTTTCCGGTGGTTCGGACATGTGGAAAAAATGGATAACGAAAGATTGACCAAACAGATATACAGTGCGAAAGTGGAAGGATGTAGGAGCCGCGGAAGGCCCGGGCTCACCTACCACGACCAGATTGGTCGCGTATTAACAGAAGGTGGTGTTAGGAGTCATAAAAACCGTGAAGCTTGTATGAAAATGATCATGAATGTTGAAGAGGCGAGTGAGCTGTGTGTAAGGATCGTGCCATATGGCGTTCGGTTGTCTCTGCCTACCCCGCTAGGCAAGTGGCGTGAAGTTTAGTTAGTTAGAAGTTTCTTATGGCTTTATTTTCACGCATAAATCCGTTTTTTATGTGCAAAAAAATTCCTCAGGATTAAGTAATTTTATAATCATTTTATATTTCTTATTAGTAAGAGATAACTTGTGAATTAGCTTTTATAAGGGTATCTTCTTAATATGTGAAATATAAGTAGGGGTGATTTGTAAAAAAAAGTAATAAATACATCTCATTTCTAAAAAAAGAAGTGTAAAGCTCTCATAATATATAATAATTTTAACTTTAACGTATAGAATTAGTGAATACTTTGCTTTTTAAATTTTGATCTACCTCACATTTCTATAACGTTTTCTATTTTGTAACAATTACTCAAATTTCTACAGGATGATTTTAGAAGGTAAATTGAAAAACTGAATTTCTGCACACAGTATTAGATAATTAAATTGTACACTTCAGCTAAAATATTAACTAAATACTTACGTTTTATAATTATGAATCTACTAAGATTATTGGACGATATTTTATATAGCACAAACATTAAATATAATAGTAAGGTTTGACTTAATTCGTTTCAGGTAACATGTTATTTCGTTCTTTTGATTTCGTCTCCCACTAGGGTGATATATGTATCACATTCTAGGGCAGTCTAATACCTACTACTAGTAAAAATAATTTAATTTAATTTAATTTTAATAATTTAATTTTTAATGATCAACATGACAATTAAAAATGCAATATATCAAATTTAAATAAACATCTAAGGGCCGATGTTTAGTGGTCAGATAAGAATTAACTGACTGATAAAGTATGAAGTCACCAATTTGCGGATGTCATACAGTATTTTTACTTAGAAAACAGGCAATGACATTTTACAATCATCCGGATTGTAATTTATTTAATTATCATCTTTTATCTGACCTACATGTGATTTATTGTTGTAATTGAAAAGTTGTTGTAATTGAATGTTTTTCTCAAACTTAGGAGTTTTAATATAATTAAAATCTAAAATTTTTTAATTGAATAATATCTTTAGGTTTGTTGATTTCGAAAAATGTACAGCTTTATTTGGACTGGACCGTTGGTCGAGTGGTCAGAGACCCTCACCACGAAACCAAGGGTCGCGGGTTCGAATTCCGCTAGGGGCAAATATTTCGTGTGATGAACGTGGATATTTGTACTCGAGACATGGATGTTTATAAACGTATTTAAGTATGTCTATCCGTTTACCCTAGTATCCATAGCACAAGCATAAGCTTAGTTTGGGACTAGGGAATTGGTGTGCCAGTCTGAAGAATTTATTTATTCATGATTATTATTTATTTATTTATTAAGTAAATCTACGCAGTTATAAGTATTAAATAATTGATGCTATAGCTAGCTTTTAGCGACTATATTCAATATTATTTAAGATAGATACAGTACTATGCTCAGATGTACGATCCTTGGAAGTGTACCACTCCTAATATAATCGGAATATAGCCGTAGAGCCTAGAGATTTACGTGGAAGTGTTTATTTATCATTCGACCTCTTCCACCCCGAGACGGGGGGTCGTCCGGACTAATTAGATCTACACGCTACGGCTACAAGGCCTGAGTTTGATAGCTCAGGACATCTAGACAGGCAACATACATACATTCGATGGCGCATTTGGTAGTAGCCCTACCCTATGCGCCAAGAGTTGTGGGTTCGATTCCCACCCAGAACAAACATTCGTGTGATGAATACTTGTGTTTGTTCTGTGTCTGGTTGTTAATATTGAATATTTAAGTATATATTTGTAATACCACTGTTGTTTCTGATATCCGTAACACAAGTGCTTAAGCTACTTACCTCGGAGTCAGATCAATGTATGTGATGTACTTAGTCAGATATTTATTATTATTTATTATACATATTCCTTTGATATCGTCAATAACGCCGGTCTAGACTATTACACGCAGTCGAATTCAAGGAAGAAAAAAATATTATGTATAATTTTCCAATACAAGCTTATTTTTAATATATTTTAGTTCACCTAGCTAAGCAAAATATTTTCTTTTTATTAGTAAAATATCACAACCGATTTGTTTATTCTTTTGTGTTTCTAAAAAGTTAATTACATTTTAAGGTGCTTAAAGCAGTCGCCTTTTCCCGCGACACGACACGTTATTTTAAGGACTCCATCATGCATCTCCTGAGACCTATCAAAATATATGTAACATACAGACAGATTCACTTTTTGCGCCGGCAAATATGCGGATCTTTCAAGATTCAGTGTCAATAAGTGAAGACAGCTAACTAGCTGGAATGAACTCATTAACAGACGATCTGCGTTATACAAGTTTAAGCTGACTATAAATTACTAAGTTATCAACAGTATTAAATAAATGATTTGATATACGTAATGGCAGCAATTTTTAAAATTGTATTTTAATATCAATAAAGCAATATTAAAATACAATAACGTTGCGTATCAAATAACATTCAATATTTACTACAAGTATAAAAGTAAACTATTGAATTTATGGTAACGGGCCAATGTTTTCCCCTTTAAAATAAAAAACAAATAGCTAATTTGTTAGCTTAAAATATTAATATAATAAATAAGAGATGGATGGATGGTGTGAAAGATGATATGAGTAAAATGGAAGTGGATAGCTTGATGACGGCTGACCGTGACGTATGGAAGAATAAGATGCTGCGCCGACCCCAGATGAACTGGGAGAAGGGCAAGAGGATGATGATGTTAGCTTACAATATTAATTTTATGCTTAGTCAGACTTTGAAACTCGTTCCAAATCATTTAAATTTAAGTCAAAGACAATAGAGAACACCTCCATTTTAAATATTATATTTAGTTTGGAAAGCACAGGAAATTCCAATGTTTTGAATATTGTTCATCAAAATATACGATCTATTCCGATCTAATACCAACATTTAATAACAGGGCTTTTCTGGCAAATAGAACTATGCCTCAACTAAATGAATATACATGTTTAATGTTGAACCGAACACTGATTGAGACAGAGTGAAGTTAAGCAAGACCGCACGTGTTATAAGTGCATATTTGAAGCCCATATGAATGAATATATTTTGATTTTTTTTTATGTTAGTAGATTTATTTACCTCTCGTCCTTAAAAACTGTATAAAATAAACAGTTATTAAACTATGATACCGATAATAGATTATATTTTTTTTAATTATTCCTTTTTTTCACTATCGTGACAAAAGTCTCTCGCCAATGTGAGTTTTTACAGTAATTTTATACCATACTTATCGCTTGTATCGATTGACAGCAGTGCAATCGCGAATGCACAATGTTTCATAAGCAAGATAGATTGTTTTTGAATGTTGTATTCGCTTTATTGATATTAAAACTGATACAAAAGTGCGGATTTTTCAAAATCCTTCAGAGGAAAAAGGCTAATTGATATGAAACTTGCAAAATATGAAAATTGCTATTGTACCTACTCGTATTTTAGATTTTCGCTAAAAAGTATTTTGTAAGTAAAATGCAATCTAACATTTTTCGATTCTCTCCGCCAGGAAATAGTCGTGAAAATAGTCGGTTTTTAAGAGCTTTTATTTATCTTGCAATGCATGTTTGTTCGGGTGGAATCTTGCTACTCAATTTTGAAGCAGACATCTTCAACCGATTGAGCTGAAGTTTTGTATACACGTTTGGTTTGGATGAGGTCATTCTAAATCCAATATGGCGAAACATCTAAGATGGCGGAATAATGCACTTCTATATTATGGGTATCAAATGAAAGGACTAGTAACTCGAAAAATAATATGACGTCGTTCTAAATCCAATATGTAGGAAAATCCAAGATGGCGCAATAGTTATTTTTTATGCACTTCTGCAATATGGGTATCAAATGAAAGAGTTTGCCGAGAATAATTTGAAAAATATTCTGACATTACTCTTAATCCAATTTGGCGGACTTTTGAAGTTTTTATGGTTTCTTATAGTATGGGTATTAAATTAAAGGGTTCGCTGAGATTAAAAAGGCAGGTTCAAAAAAAAGATTATAAGCTTCGTTGCTCTAATCCACCTGAACTTTGGTGTAGAGACCTCGATTATTGTTGAGGTAGAATTTTTGAGCCTGTAACATCGGTTGATTAACTTTGACTTGTGTGATTTGGCGAGATGGGCGTCATCAGCATTGGTCTGCAACCTGTCTAGGAGAAGGACAACTCCAAAATCAAAACCAAGCTTTGATGATCATATAAATTGTGTAATGAGGTTTATAGTTAAAATTAAAAAAAAAACATTTTAAGTTAATAGTTGAAATTATTAAGGAAATTTTATTTTCTTCTTTTTAGAGCATTGAAATAATATCTTAAAAAAAAGTTTTTTTTATCATGTAGGTAATCAATGTGTATTTTTTTTTAACTAATAGTCGTTAAGGAGCTATCTGCTTTGAAATTATCCATAACATCTTCGCTTGTGCGATGAAGGGTACCGTGGGGTTTAGAGGGTATACCGGCCACACACCATCTCTGGCCGGAGAGGGGGTCCGCCTTAGAGACCCCTGGGAGTCCCACACACCACTCTGTCCCCCCGGGCAGAGTGATGGTGCGTAAAGCATTACTCGCGTTTAAAAAAAAGCTATCTGCTCCTTGAAGTACAACAACAAGCTGTCATTTCGATTTTTCAAGATCTAATTAAGTAGTTATTTAGTAGCCGTAGGTTACTATCTTGCTAAAAATAAGAAACACTTAATTGCACAGGGTTTCCTACCTTACCAAGGCCCTAAAGATCCTAGAGTTGTACGTAGTTGTCAAGGGGTTCAAATACAAACGTATTTCATTTCGTGTTTAGACACAATAGATGTATATATATTTGTAGGAGGATTACGCCTCCCCCGCTGGACACTACACCCAAGCAGCTACTGTTAGGTACCTATTAGGTGGGGGGTGGGGGGGTTGAGGCAATTATTGATTTAGAGATGCGTCTGTTGCATCAGGAGCGCACGCAACAAACAGATTGATGTTTTACGCATGTCATCCGTCGCGGTTTCACCACATACACCGCGCTTCACATGTATACAACAATGAGGTATATTGCTTAGTACCTACATTGTTTTCCAATTAATACGTTCCGTTACGTTAATAGATTATAATGAAAATATACAATATACATACATAACATCACGCCCTTAATCCCCGAAGGGGTAGGCAGAATCAAAGGGGCAGCTGGCTCCTTTCACCACAACCAGCCAAAAATAAAAATGGGATGGTTTAGATGGAATTTGTGAAAAAGCAGTGACAAGCGGCTAGATTGGGGCCTACACACAATCACACACACAAAACCCGATATGCCATTTGTCGCCTTTTACGACATGCTAGGCAAAAACACGGTTGGCACATTCTTTTTAAGTCCCAGACCAACACGGCACAATTGGCTGGGTTAGATGTATAGTACATACAATATTAACCTATATAGGTTAATAAATAATAAATAATTAAAATTCAAGATGATATTTTTATTCATAGTGTGTAAGGATCGTGTCATTAGGTATGGCGTGCGATTCTTGCTGCCTACCCCGCTAGAGAAGTGGCGTGAAGTTTAGTTAGTTATATTTATTATATGTTCATGAATAAATAAATAAATAAATATTCGACGACAGTAAGTAAGTAGCTTAAGCACTTCTGTTACGGATATCAGAAACAACAGTGGTATTACAAATATATACTTAAATATATATTAATACCCAGACACAGAAGTATTCGTCACACGAATGTTTGTCCTGGGTGGGGATCGAACCCACAACTATTGGCGCATGGGGCAGGGTCACTACGGAATGCGCCATCGAGCTCGTCGAGAATTACAATATTTTTTTAGCTATGCTGAAATTTTAAGTTTCGATTCAAATTTTAATAGTTGCTTTAATGGTTCAGACTTGTTGTCGAGCGAATTCGGCGAGATTTGATCCCCGGGCAGAACACATAGAACCATTTATCACAATTAATTATCATTTATTTATTTTACTTTTTATATAAAACCTTTATACTTACATACCTATAGGGGTAGTCGCAATCTTTTATATCCTTTTGTTGTCAACCCCCAAGAGGAAATTGGACTAAAAAAATAAGAAGCCAAAGCAGCGGACCTTCGCTACTTACGGCAATCAAAAGAGATTGAGAAAGGCAACCTAAAAACGCGTGCCACGTGCTTGAGCCCGCGGCGTCGCTTGCGCAACTCTTATTATTTTATTAGCCTCACCACATGCGGGGTTGGAATAAATTAAACTGGTATCAAGGATAGACCCCATTCCTCGCTGCGACGCCGCGGTGTGCTGACAAGCATCTGCGCTAAGACCACCGCATCTAGGTGTAACTCGAATCATTTCTCAGTCTCCTGAATGTAAGTATATATTCTTTACTATACTTTTGCCGTATTTTCGTTGGGTGTATTAGTTGTATTATTTTGATAAGGCAATAGAGTAGTACAGCCTTATCAAATATCAAATCAATTCTATAAAAAGCGTAAAGACATACAATAATAAATCACGCTCCGCCACAAAAACTGATTAATTTACCTACATCTAGATTGAAAATGCATTCCTACAGGCCGTTAATAATGTCTATAAAATATATAACAAGTTACTTGATGCTATAATAAATGAAACCAATAATAATATATTTATAAATAAATTAAAACTATTTCTATTGAATAAAACATACTATGCTATTAAATAATACTTTATTATAAATAATAGAATCCATGACAAGTGAATGACATTTAAAAATATCATTTGCTAATGTCGTTCCATGTTATACATTATATACTGATTGAATTTACAATAATTAAAAACACAAAACCAAAGTTGACACAACTCCACAAATATAATATAAACAACTATTGTAATACATATAATAAAAATAATAATAGAGTGCCGAGCCCAACTAAGTCCATAGTTTATTGTAATTACTAAATTTATTGAAGCAATAAAATGATTTGATTTGATTTGAAGAACTGATATGGAACTTTAAAGCTCCCGAAAAAATAATGGAAATATGCTTATAATTTTGAAAAAACGATTTTTTTTCTTACACTGTGGACCATGATGCTTGGAAACATTCCAGATATAGTAATTTAAATAAAATTTTATACATCAATTTGTAATATTGTTGAATTTTTGCCTTTTTTTTGGGAGCTTGAAATTTACTGCTAACGGAAAGGTTGAATATTGATGTCTAATGGTTCTACACCATATATATAAACATCAGCGAAAATAATTTAAGTTAAATAAAGAAATATCTTTTCCTAACTTTTGCACCAGCAAACTAGCTAGTACCCGTACATTAATAGTAGGGGTAAATACTACCCTTTACCACACATAAATTTTTAAGAATATATGTAACGTCTGGCGACCCTGGGATCTCACTCTAAATGGTTATAACGTCGTGGCCAGTACTACACAGAGACTTCAAACAGCCTACATAATCATTACTCGGTAACGTATCCCGTATTGCACCAACTTCCGCCACCGCCGGGCGGGAATGGCTCGGCGCTCCTGGTCATACCCGTCAGGTCCCCTTAAAGGGGACAAGTAGGGCCTGCCGCGCAGGGCGGGCGGTCGCCGGCGGCGTTTGAGGTAGTTCAAGGTTGCTCCAGATTCCCTCAGCGTCGCCACCTAAGGCGATGTAGGAGCGCCTGGGGGTTTAGCGGGTATACCCTGGCTACTACTCCATTAGAGCGGTGGTAGCTCAATGGTAAAGGACACGCGCCTTTTAACCAAGGAGTGCGGGTTTAAACCCGGGCACGTACCTCTGGATTTTTCAAATCTATGTACGTATTAATACCACTAGCTCGACGGTAAAGAAAAACACCGCAAATTCAAAAAATTTTGGATTTGTAACCATGATCCAAAAATTGTCTGGTTCCACTATCAATGTAATTACCAGACTCGCTAAATCCTGGATCATGGTCTAAGGGGACCCCGTCTAAACACGGGACATAACGCTAGGAAGATGATGACCGTGGCTACTCCATCTCGGCCGGAGAGGGGTCCTTCTATGTTAAGAGCCCTGAGAGTCACACACTGTTCCCCCGAGTGGCGTGAGGTACGTAAGGCATTCCTCTAAATAAAAAAATATGGCGGGGGAGGACCCCAGTCGAGTAAATAAGTAATAGCTCACGTAATACTAGGTTCCGTTCTATTGGTGTAATCAGTGCGTTAAAAATTCAAGAGAGAAGCCGCTGGTTAGCTTAGCCTAGACCAGTATCAGCTCACTTTTATCGCCTTTGAATACCTAATTGGACGACAGACATGGATATCAACCTTAAAACGGTGCAATAGAGTGCAATATTGACTTTACCTAAACAGTACGGAATTTTTCCGTTCAATCAATCTGATAATCTTTTTTTATTAGCTGTCTGGGCGCAAACCAGTTCTTTGGCTTAAATCCTATCCTTTTCAAATATAAGCTAAGTATAGGTAAATTGCACTCGTTATAATATTCGCAAAAATAATGCAAAACATCTCAACAATCAAACCAAGAAGCCTATGAATGAGAAACCGTTCTTATGATAGAATAAAAAAAATGCATAGACTGCACTTAATAATCAGAAGAGGTGATTCAGAAAACTCTCAAACTTGGACCATATTCTAGGCCAAAAATACGTTCAAATAATAAATAATAATAATAAATTCTGCAGACTGCATACCAATTCTCTAGTTACAAACTAAGCTTATGCTTGTCCTTTGGATACTAGGTGAACATCAATAACTAGAGTACAAATGTCCATGTGCATCATACGGAACATTTGCCCCTAGTGGGAATTGAACCCGCGACCCTTGGTTTCGCGGCCACGGTCTCTGACCACTCGACCAACGGGCCAATCAATTCGAAATTGAAGAATAATTGTATCCGTTCGGAACTAATTAATACGTTCTGTTTCAGCTTGTCCCCGGTAAGGGATGGAAAGGGCGAGCCGGGCCGCGAGCGCGGCATCTTTCTGGTCAACATGCGCGAGAAGGCGCCCGAGGAGCCCGAGTACGAGCCCTATGAAAACCGCGTCGTCGAACACCCCACCACGTAAGTTAAATACCTTTCAGTTTTGACAGACCCCTAGGTTTGATGGGCACCATCGGGGAGTCAGCCGCTGATAGAAAAAAAATACTCTTTAGACTTATTTGGTAGACATCGTCTCAGCAGTTTGAACGGGAGAACCGTTTTTATATAACATAATAAATATCATTATAGACAAACCCTCTAGGTTTCGTCTTAATGGCTTCAGCGAGACTACCGTTTGATAAAATTAAAAAAGCTGTCTGCCTACAAACCTTGAAGGTTTCGTCTAAGCAAACTGCGGTTTGAGAAAGTTAAAAAAAAATACACATTTTATAAACTGTCCAGCTTTCGAAGTCGGAGCAACCTCAGCGGCACTCTGTTGATAGAGAAAAAATTCGTCAAACCCTCTAGGTTTCGTCTCGGCGGCTTCAATCAGGCTGCCGTTTGATAAATTAAAAGAAAAACTTTTGACAAAACCTTCTAGTTTTCGTCAGAGCAGCTTCAGCGAGACTATAGTTGATGATAAAGTACAAAAATATGTCACTGTGGACAACCCTCTAGGTTTCTTCTCAGCATCGGCGAATCAAATACTGTTGTAATGCAGGTTAGTGGTTGATCAATCAAAATCACAATGTTCTGAACATTTTTTATATGAATTTATCATATCATCACGTGCGTAATCCCCTAAGGGGTAGTCAGAGTCAAAGGGATATGGAGATTTTACTGTGATTAAGTGAATGCTGGCTTGGATTTCATACAACAAAGACCGAAAAAAAAATCTCCCGAATCTAGTAGTAGGTATATCCTTTTCACCCAATGAAAAAATCCTTCCCAAAAATGGTATAAACGCAATCGGATGTCAGAACTCGAAACCTTAGCAAAAGAAGGAAATCTCGGAAAATTAAAATCTCGCCTACCAGTTCCGTGAATCTGACATAGACGTAGACGAAATTATATTCTTAATTTGTTGGGTGCGAGTATGACGACAGTCTTTAATTAAAAGTCTAATACAATCTGTGCAATGCAAACCTTTCGGAGTTGCATCCATTACCATTCTGAAGTTCAGAAGACCATTCAGATCCAGACATAGGTATCAATAATAAAATCCGACGTTCAAAAAGTAGACACACTCTCAAAGATATACTTAGAGAGTAGTTTTCTCACAAGTACTATGATAATTAGTATTACTAGACGTTAAAGGGTTTTTAAACTTTTGTCTTTGACATGTGACATGTGATTGTTAAACGCAAGATCATCAAAATTAGCATTTTGAAGTTCAATTTATTTTTTAATTAACTACAAATCCGTCTCTTACATTACGTTTTAATTAACGCTTTTTCTTTTTATTGAAACATAAGGTGATAGTTCCATCACACAAAAAAAAATTGTAGTTTGTATTGAAAAATCGCTAGATGAATTGACTTATACCTGAAAGAGACCCTGTCTTTTAATTAAAAGTCTGGAATAACTTAAGTAGATGTTTGCGACTTATCCGGGTGATTAACAATAGTTACACATCTTTTTTATAATAAAATAATGATTAAAAAGATTATTATTGGCTCTCATAGTGGTGGTTCCGGAAGCATAGCATTTAATTATTTGCGAGACAAGTAATTTAATTTAACGGCCGTCGAAATTAACATAATAGTCTCGCTTTAACGCGAATACCTAAATACGGCTCTTTCACTTGCATTTGCCAAAACTAGATTGGAGTTCAATAGTTAGGTACCTATCTTCTAAAATGGATTAAAGGTTCAATTCAACTATTTTTTCAAAATATCAGTTTTCGCGTAATTTATACTTAGGTACTTATAATGGTCAACATATTGGCGTTGATACGTAGATGATATTCAGTTTTAAGAACATTTATTCCTTATAAAGAATTTTACATTTACATAAAATGAGAATTATTTACTTATTACATGCTATAAAATTTAGTAATGGGCTACTCGTACATTAGTTTTATATACTAATACACATTTCATCTAAACACTACACTTATTATAAGTATTACAAAATATTAAAAATTAGTGAAGTAGGCTGGTTTACAGCTAAGCATTTTATCGATGACCAGTGTTCGTTCGACTTTCGTCTGCCGAGTACGAATTACACAGTTTGTGCGCTGCTAGATGCGGCTTGGAGTGTCTTTAGCGATATGGATGAAAATTTATTTGTTTCAATAATATTGTTACTTTACTTATATTGCACATATATTTATTATATATTTATAGTATATTTATTAATATTTTGAGAAAACATTTTTTTTATATAACGTGGGGGTTGCCTAGAAAAGCTTAACATAAAATTGTCGACCAATATTTCATATGTGGGTTTTTCCACCATCTTGAAAAAAGGGATAATTTTTTTTTTACAATGGTTATCTGACGAGATAAAATGTATGTTAGGTACTTACATTATTAGCGTATCGCGTGCATTGCATCGTTATAGAGATATCGTTCAAAATAGTAAAACAATTAGGACATAGTATTTGTTTTTGACTATTATCTTTATTTGTTCTTTAGTAATACCGAAAAAATCCCGAAATGAAACTTATAGTGCGTATTCAGACCAACAATTCCTAATTTCCCTATATGGCGGCAAAAAGCAGGAAAAATCAATTAATATTTTGCGATTGCATCGCTTCGCGAAGTCAATGGCTGTCAATATAATCAATCCCCTCGCACTACTCCCACCAAGAAAAGCGCTGTCCGCCAGCACATTCTCCGGACCTATCTGCAGGTGCAAACCTGGCTCGGTTAATTATTTATTTATTTTATTGGTTTACCAGCAATTGTTACAAACATGCATGAATAACTTTTAAAATATTGTCTTATGCTAATTGTACAATCTTTATAGGTAAACACCGCATGCTATCATAACCTACTTCTAGAATAATTTAATATTTTACTACTACTACCTACTTAAATACTACAGTTGTATAAACATTTTCTTTTTATTAATCAACAATAACTTGTTGCAAATTCTTTCGAAAAGAATTTAAATTTACAGAGCGTATGTCGGTTGTCTTCCCATAACAATTCAGGAGTCTATTTGATCGGGAAACGAAAGAATTTGAATCCTATACCGTTCGACGTCGGGGCGTAACCAGAGGTGCAACTTTAGATCTGGCACTCTGTATCAGTCCGGGACAGTCGATTTTGTTATTGAAAAGTTTGTATAGGACGGTAAGATCATTTATTGCACGACGTTTCTCTAAGATAAGTATATTTGAAATGTTCCAGTCTTTCCCTATGAGAGTTGTTTTTCCTACATTGGTTTGTTGAATAAGCTAAATGCTAAATAAATATTTTTTGTACTCTTTCCACTCTTAGAGTATGGCACGCATAGTGCGGCCTCCAAACAGCACTACAATATTCTAAGGTACTCAACTTACAAAATACTTTCCCATTTCTGATGACGAAGCCAAGCATTTTCGAGGCTCTACTAACAACATCAGCGGTAAAAGTAAGCTTATTATCAATAATGACTCCAAGGTCCCTTATGTGATCGACTACCTGTACGTGTACGCCGTTGATGTTATAACTGGATTTTAATAACTTCTGTTTTCTGGTGAATTTGATATAGTAACATTTGTCAGAGTTAAGTTCCATTCCATTTCGTTTGCACCACTGTATAATTTTGTCCAAGCCCCCTTGCAACAAAGAAACATCATGTTGACATCTATTTGTCCTCAATATTTTCAGATCGTCGGCGTACATGTACGGTATAGAATGTGAAAGTTGATCCACAACATCATTAATAAAAATATTGAACAAAATAGGTCCCAGATTAGAACCCTGCGGTACTCCTGAGCCAATCCGAAACCTGTCCGAGCTAAATCCATTAATCACCACATAGAATTCACGATTATGCAAATATGATTGACACCAACTCAACAAGCTTCCACAAATACCGAAATCGGTCAACATTTTCAATAATATTGCATGCGGTACTCTGTTAAACGCTTTGCTTAGGTCTGTGTATATTACGTCAACCTTCTGTCGAGCATCCATAGCCTCAGCAAGCTCTTCAACAAAGCTTGTAAGATTTGTACCTGTTGAACGAAGTGTCGTTTCATTTCATGAAGTGTCATGAAATCGTGTTGATGGTTGGTCACAAGAGGTTTACTTAATATGTTCACAAATTACCGGGCAAACGATAGCTTCAAAAACCTATATAATTTTTAACCGGTCTATAGTTTTTAACCGAGTCAGTGGAGCCGGACTTGTGGACCTGAACCACTTTGGCAGTTTTCCATTTTCAGGAAATACACCAGTGGCAAGAGACCTGTTATAGATTAGACACAGTGGGTAAACAAGGATAGATGAGCCATTTTTCAGGAATATGGGTGGGTCCAGTACTCTTACTTAATAAATAATAATATCTAATAAATTCTCCAGACTGACACACAAATTTCCTAGTTCCAAACTAAGCTTATGCTTGTACTATGAATACTAGGCGAACGGATAGACATACTTAAATACGTTTATAAACATTCATGACTCGAGTACAAATGTTCATGTCCATCACACGAAACATTGCCCCTAGCGGGATTCGAACCCGCGACCCTTGGTTTCGTGGCCAGGGTGTCTGACCACTCGACCAACGGGCCAGTTTTATGTTTAATGATTCAAGAGAACGAGTCACAGTTTCAGTGTTTGTTGCGAGGCTGTTGAGAGAAAGAGCATAAGACTGACTGCAACCACTTGGTTGTTCATATTGGGGAATATTATGGCTATAAATATTGGCAAATTGTTTCGCAAAAAGATTACAAAGCCATAGTTAGCAATTTGCTCACTATTGTTCATATGGAAGGATAAAAACTTGTCCCGCCACGCTTTGCTTTGATTTGCTTTGATGTCATTTTCAATATTATCTATGTATCTGTTATAACATTCCGTATTTAGTTTCTTGCATCTTTTAGATAGAATACCTATTTCCAACGCATCCATAGGGTTTTTGTATTTTTAATACCTGTTTCGGAGTTTGTTTTTTTCACGTAGTCTACCAATTAGTCGTTGAGTAAACCATAGCGGAAATCTGTTATAGTTTCTTTTTCTATTTTGCGGTACAAATTTTGTAATCATTTCCCTAATAATTGTGTAAAAATGAGTAACCATTTCATTAGCGTGAGTGTAACCACTCAATTCAAAGTCCCGATTCACTTTTGACAGATTCTCGTTTATGACCTCATAATCAGCTTTATGGAAATTTAATCCAGAATTTATACTGTATTGAAGATAAGTGACTTTAGAACTAAACATCTCAATCACCAAGGGTGAGTGGTATAAATCAATTTTACTTAATGACTTAATGATTGATGCACTTTGCAATTAATTATATCGGTAAAGATTAAATCTTATATTCTATTTCTATGATTTATAATTGTATTTATTGTTTTTAGTTATTAAGAGAAGCTAGATCCAGTAACATTTGTCCCAGCGCTGGAGGCTGATAGTCGACATTTGGTTTGTTTACAAGGTCCCACACAACTTAAGTTAAAGTCTCCTACAATACAAACATGACCGCAAAAGTTTTCAAATATACTATTGCAGCTATTTACAAAGTGATCCAGCACGCGATGACCTATAGCAGGGGGAAGGTAGACGGCACACAGAGCAATTTGTTTTACACAGTCATTAACAGTAATATCCAATATGACCCACAGGTCTTCACATGTACTACCAGTGAGTCATTTGTTTAACCTGAATTTTCTTAGTAACGATCAATACACCTCCATTGCTTTACATTGTGATAACCTACAGACTCCCTATCTCTTCTGAAGACAAGATATCGACAAACAATTCTGAGCTAGATATTGATATACGCTATAGAAGAGTAGCACTTTTGAGTGCTACTCTCCTATATTGTGTGAGTTTTCGTTTCGAAGGAAGCATCGTATTTTAGATTAAATTATTTTTAATTAATTAAGTCTAGAAACGCTAGCGGGTAACAAGCGAACGAGGCAGTCTTCCTGCCGAAGCGCGGTCTTTGTCAGGCATTTCTAAAATTTTAATAATGTTATTGCAATAATATACCAGGCTTTACCTGTATTTCTAGGGTGCCTGCATTCTCATTCATTCCTCATTTTACCTTTTAACAAAAAGATTTAATAAGAGTGATCTTAAGTTTATCTTTTGAAAGTTCGTAAGTAATGCCTTTAAATCTGCGACTTAATTTTCGCCAAGTAAAGGTTTTTATTAATATGGAAGCATCATCTAGGTTTTACAGAAACTCCTCTTTTTAAAAGATCTATAAGTAATGGATTTTTGTGAATCTATAGTTAAAGTGGTAATTTAATTTTAATTATTTTATTTTCATTCACGCTCGATGCGTCTCGCGAAAATAAATCGTTCCACGTTTAGTTTTACGCGTCTTTTATTCTGATGTAGTCCAGTTATTATATATATTTGATGTAGGGAGTGCATAGAAAAGCTTATCTTGAATTTGTCGACCAAGATTTCCTATGTGGGTATATATTTTTGACAATAACTCGGCTATATGTCCATTTCTGTTTGCTGCAACACAAGCCTTGAGCTTAGTGCAGTAATCGAAGGCTATATTTTTATTGTACTGTCCACAATGGTAAATAAACAATTTTTATTTTTTTTATTTTTTATATATAGATAGTATATTTTTTTGACAATAACTCGGCTCTCCGACCAGATACGAAAATGTTGATGGAATACTTTTTTGTGGCTTTTTTCATGCCCTACAATTCACGTCATACACATTTTTCGCGTATCATGCTACGTTATTCAAATATCGAACGGAAAGTAAAAAATGTAGGACATAAATCTGTTTTTTGCTGTTATCTTTTTTTCTGGTGTTGAATATCAAAAAAATCGCCATGTTGAAACTTGTAGAGGGTATTCAGACCTACAATTTCATTGTTTATTAATAAATCACATACATGGAATTTATTAAACAAATAATTTGTTTATGTAGTTAAAAAATGGTTGGCGTATTACATACTTCTTACTTCGGTTGAATGCACACAAAACACAAAAGGCTTTTCAATATTTTTTTGTGATAAACAAAAATACAAAGTACAAGTTTAAATGAATAAAATGTTTTACAGTAAATTTTTGTGATGAAAAAAATACAAACATACGTTGAAACGGTTTTTCAATAAATGTTTTTGATACAAAATCTTTAACAACAACAACTATAATTTCTCGTAAAATGTAAATACATTTCACGATAATGGTCATTAATTATTATCTGACATAGCAATTAACTAATTAATTGATATCTTCATGTATTTATTCCAAATATAAATAGATCAGGATATAATCCTTAAAAAAAATTAATATCTATTGAAAAAGAAGGGCAATCCATAATTTTGCTTTAACACTACTTTAAACATAAATGTTTAACCTCGTTTCGATAGTCTCCCAAAGAATAAATATTACTTATTCCACGGCAAACCTTGGTTGTGGAAAATACCTATTATCGAAGCCTGAAAACCACTTGTTGAATATCCTTTTTCTCCTGAATGCGACGTATTTGGCGACTTACATTGCACATAATTTTTTTTTGCTTATTTCACACCAGGCCCACTTTAAAACATGGTTCAATATGATTCTTACAACATTGTTGAAAAAAGTAACTACCGAATTTCTTGCCGGATTCTTCTCGGTAGATGCAACATTCTAAACAGGTGGTAGAATCATATCTCCTACTGTTTTTGACGATTTATAAGTGTTTTTTTGAAAGCTCTATATACCTATATGAATATTTTGACTTTGACTTTGACTTTGACTTTGACTCATATCAGACACCATTATGTCACTTAATACAAATGCTTCAATGGACATCGCGTGTTCGGCGACAAGTAATAAGTGTAGATAAAGTTCACTCGATACACGCGTAAGGTAATCAATCTGATTTGACACTTCAACTTTTATTTTTATTATTTTGTCTGCACCCTTACTTTTAAACTTTTAATTTATATTGAGAAGTACGTAAGCGGAAGACCTAAACATTCACAAACTTTTCTTTACGATAGATAAGGCTATGTTAAACTCTTTGAACAAACTTCTAAGTGCATCCCTAACTTAATCATATTTATTCACGAACTTACACAAACTTATCCTTTCTCTTCCATAGAATATAACCTTATAAAAAAACTATATATAACATATAAAACATTATATGTTTAAATGCAAAACTACATAGGCACCTTTTCCTATAAAAATCATTAAGGTCACAACTATTGTTACATCCCACAAGATCATAAATGTAGATAGGTATATAGAATGTAAACTATTATACCTACTTGCTTCTAATCCCAGCTTTAACAAATATTTACTGTAACCTATTCACTGGAAAACGTTGTGTATTTTTAGCATCATATTTTTCCAGATATGTAGATAATAAACACAATATTTGAGCAAACTAATATTACCTACTCTATTCGCATTTAAACATGTTGAACGTACGGAGGTCTGAAATGGGTCTAAAATGTTTATTTGTCTTATAAACAAGTCTGGTCGTGAATTATAGCTAAAACCGGTCGTCTTGTCCGCTAATTTGGTCGTCGTCTCTTCTCTTACTTAATGTCATAGTCTTTTTCGTCCATATGTCACGTCACTGTCGTTGGTCAGGCCAAAAAGGTCGTAACATTCCCAATTTAATGTGAATCCCAGCTTCCACTTAGTAAACAAAACTTATTTATATGTGCGGGCTAACCACATAGTAAAGGGGTAGGTTCGAGTCCCCTTTATGTACTATGTCCAGTCGGCAATTAATCTCGAGTCCAGCTGAACGATATTAGGATATCATGAGGCTCTTTATTGAACTTCGAGCCCAGTCGAACTTAAATGAAAGCCTAAATATCCTAAAAAAGATATTAGCACTTCAAGAATAATATTTCCTACTCTAATTCGGGAGTTTCTTTGCGAGGTGAAATCAAAAAATATTTTTAAAATAAAATAAATATGACCTCGTCACCTGATCTTCTTTCCTTAAGAAAAAAAACGAGACAAATTGTCACACATTATTTGATTGTCCAGATTTCCTCATGCTTTTTTTTCGACAACGCCAAACATGTGATATAAATCTGTACATAATTTAAGAAATGGTTTGATCAACATCCGTTAGGGGTGATTAATTTTAACCATTGAGCTCGTACCAGTCTTCTCCGGCTTCGTTCCTATCAAATATTGTGTAAATATTTATCCGTAATAAGGACACGATGCTTCCCATTCCTACATCACACTGGGAAAACATATGGAAAAATCAACGTGAGGAATGAAGGTACAAATAGACTGAAATTTAATTAGCAGTTCCTGATTGATATTGCATTGCCCGTCATCGGCCATTGCGGAGTTAACGCTCGTATGGCTCTCGATCTGACAATTGCTTTACACATTCCAATTTCGAGAATCAATCAAGTTTGCTGGATTCTCAATCCAGCTCAATTGACACATTTTTGGGTAAAACCTTAGGTACGTAATCTTCTAAAAAACCTCTCACAGGCCGATGCGTTTCCTGCAAGTATCCACCCGAAATTAACCAGGATGCACAATTTTATTCCTTTATTTTGTTCCTTAATTCTTGCTTGATCTTCACCTTTAGTTACAAGTCTTAGAAAAAGGAACGTGTACTCAAAAAGGCTTGGACCTTGGTTGCGTTTACTTTCTTTGAAGCAAAACTACAATGACGTGGCGTCCTAGTCAGTCTTAAGATCCATCTAAGTATTTGACGGTGCAGAAAGCTGTGAACGAAGCACGGCGTAAGCCTGTGTGGGTAGTAGCACTTAACTTGTCATCCTAGAGCTTTTTTGTCCCCTTTCAAGACGGGACTTTTCCTCATAAACCTAGAATTGCGTCCAATTCAAAGCTGTTAAGCTTATTGCAATTGCCAACTGAACTACAGATAGAAGAGCATACCTACATATAAATTGAAAGTGCGAATTTAGATATCATCAATATAATATATGGAATGGAATATATGCATACAATGCATATAGCATTGTATTCAGGATATAAGAATTTGTATCCTGTAAGCAGTCTTGAATAAATGCCCAGGTACTTGTTAAAGTACCTTACGTGTGCTATTTATCTGTAATGACTTCGTAACTAACATCAGTGGTGAATCAATTAATTAGGTGGAAATACGATTACGTTGGAAGTATCAAGAAGTCATTTTGAACGTGAAAATTTCCCTAATTATAAGATAGTGAAAGGCCTAATTAACCCAGCAGTTGGATTACCTAAAAAGGCCTAAAGAAGGGAAAGGTTAGCTAGTGGATAAGGTATAGACTTTTAAACTGAGTTATAACCGTATTATTTTTTATACACCCACTTTAGCTAAAAGAACCTGACTTTTACAGATAATTAGGGCTCTAATTGTTACTTGTTATTGCAAAGGATTGCCTACGCAGAAGTATTTCTCTTAACATCTCTATTTCAAGATAACATGAATTGATTAACTTTAATATCAAGATATACGCTCTTCCGCTAATAATTATCGCTCACTACAATAGATCCAACTAACAACTCGACGCTTCCTATCATATGTTTTTAGCTAACGTGGGAAATTGTATTGCTGTTACATTTCTAAGATAATTGGCTTTTTAAAAATAGAATATTGAACGATAACGTTCCTGTTAAAGTGAGGCACAGAACAAATAAAAGGAAAAACGCTTCCGGTGCTCAAGGGTAAAGAAAAATTATATCGCTTATTCGCTTAGTTAAGGGGCGCTTGAGTACACCAGGATATAGGGTTCTTAAGTTTTTAATCTGTAATTTATACAGACTAAAAACTCATTTGAACTACATTTAGACTGGTTGGTATCGTATATCAAACCAATCACATCGCTTAAAAAGTTAGAGGCAGTTTGCAGAAGACAAAGATTTGGTATTACTTAATGTGCCTACCATTAAGTCTACGATAAGGTCAGGCCCAGCCTTAAATGATAAACAACAAATAATTATTTTCAAAAGGTCTCATAAGCTCCTTCTAATATCTTGTCCAATTTGAAACGTAAGACTCGTCACGAGGGCGAATACGCGTTTATGCTTTCACCCGAATTAAATTCTTAGTCCAGTAAACTCTTTCAAAGCGCATTGAGTCTGAAACTTAAAGAAAGTGCACCTGCTTATATTAAAGGAGTATGAAGCGAGATAAAGCACTTTAAATAGAAATTTATCTGAAATATGCTGTGTATTCTGTACATATACTACTATTATTATTTTTTTGATCATCAACATTTTGACACATCTGTAAACTACACCAGATGGCAGTCCACATATGGTTTAGTAACTCATTATGCTAACATGAAAATGTCTTATAAAACTTTGATTTACCTATACATATACCTATTAATACACTTATATTTACTATGTCAAATGGGAGTGGATAGCTTGATGACGGCTGACCGGGACGTATGGAAGAGGAAGACATGCTGCGCCGACCCCAGATGAACTGGGAGAAGGGCAAGAGGATGATGATGATTTACTATGTAAAACATGTAGTTATACATATGTTTTTGATAATTATAAATTTTCGTTGTTCAAACTGGAAATAAAATACCAGTACGGTTTACGTAACCAACCACTTGCATTTGAGCAGCTCAACACATTATAGTCTGTTTCACCTAGGATAATTCCTGTTACAGGTGTCAATTACTCCTTTTTTTCATACATCGTACTTTCTACGATTAATAAAAATATTCGCTTATTTAACTTTTTACGCCATCATCATAGTAAAAAATAATTATTACCTATCATTATTTATTCAAAACGCTATTTATAATTTTTTTTTCTTGAATTTATTACTTAAGTATTTAAATTTTGCAAAAAATATCGTATGAATTGCATACTACGGGAATCGGAAAGTTTACTCATAGAGATTGACACAAATATTCACATCACATCATTAATCGATATGGCGGGAATCTTGTCATCGAGTTAGGATATTTTCCTGAATATATTTTACTCGCGTACATTTCAACCGAAAAATGTTCCGAACCCAGTGACAACTCATAAACACTTTTTTCACACATTCTTATAGTAAACAAAAAGAATACCTACCTTGATTTCAACTGTGTGTAAAAAATACAGTAAACGGTAATACAGGAAAATCACATCATGCTTAGATAAATACGAGTGTCTCATAAGACACATACACAAACAAAATGGGATGATTCCGAATTTCCGAGTCTTCAAATCGCACTCGCTTAAGACATATTATTTACGTAACAATACCAGTATTAATTATCCTAGTTTGAAAAAAAAACGTTCCAATCAGGATTCAAATAAAACAAATAAAAAATTCAAATAAAAATGAAGATTTTTTTTATCAAATTGAAATAAATCTAATGAGTGTCTTACGGGTGCAAAACTATTAACATCAACTTCAAAATGTCACGGAACTCATCATAAGTAAAATGCACTCATAGTTATGACAACCTTCCATAGTTAAATAAAAAAATATCCAGTTCTATTATTTAAAACCATTTTCGCACTATGGAGCTTCAACAATCAAGATATCGTCACAGACTTTCAAATTTAGTTATAATATATATGAGTTGGATGAGACATAATATGCTTACCTTTATATAGACAAGGCCTTTTTATAATAATATAATCTAAGTATAAAAAGTGCTGACACATCGAAGGTACCTGCTCCATTTAAGGCATGTTTAACTATTCTTTGATCGTGCGAGGAAGTGCATTGGCTGTCATTACATGGCGCTGTGAAGGTTTTCCTCACATCTAGTGCTCACATCCAACGACCCGCGGCGTGACACAGTAATATTATTACACATACGTATTCTCATTACTTCCTAATATAAATAAAAGTGTTGCATTTTTAAGAAAGAGATACCTACCCTTATAAATAGCTACCACTTTATAGGAATTTAGTAAAGGTACAGACTAGTTTTCTTGTCGTCTTACCAGTTAAGTACGATAACCAGTGTGCAGGGATTTTTAACCCGCATTTTTAACACTTGATATGAGTTTTACATTAAAGCGAAACCATCAGCGTCCATAAAAATTGGGGACAGCAACTTTTTTTTATGATTTGTCATAGAACTAATCCGCGCTTACCACGTCCGCAACGAACATCGCTTGATATCCCTTTACTTCAGCTATAGACGGTACTTACCACTACGTTACCTAACGGTAACTTCTTAGAATGGCACAAAGGCTGCAGTACCATCGGGATTCCTCCTCCTCGCGTCCTGTTCCTTATTTCTGAGGGTCGTGGCTCCCCCGCAGAATCACCTTCTCTCTGATCATTCTCTTCCAGTTGTTTCGGTCTTTAGCTTCGTGGAAAGCCCTGTGAAGCATGGTGTTTACAGAGGATCTAATTTTCTGCGCCCTCTTGGTCGTTTGCCGTCAGCCTTGCCTGTCACCACCAGCTGTTCAAGGTTGTGACCGTCTTTTCGGGCGATGAACTCCAATATTCTACGGAGACAGATGGTGGACAGTCTAGTTTTTTTGATACATTAAGATTCGCAAAATTGACGCATTGGTGCGGAAGGCAGTCCAGGGGATTCGCAGCATCTTTCTCCAACAGCACATTTCGAAGGCGTCGATGCGATCTCTATCAGCTTATTTCAGGGTCCATGTCTCAACCCCGTAACTGAATATGGAGAACACCAATGAGTTTACAAGATTACCATCAACCAAATACTCCCAATGACTTAAGTATACAGTTTAGTGCCGCTCCAAACGAAATACCAACAAGTTTCAATGCAATTAGCCAAGCTTGACTATTGAAAATCATACGCCTGTTAAAGTTTTTGAATACAGGCTGTTGGAGTAGGGACTAACTCACATTCCCTAAATACCCACGAAATCCATTTAATAAGTTTGGACACGCGAGACCTTTAAGCTGTGATCCCATCCGAAGTGTGTGACAAAACTGAACAGTTTAATAAAATATTTCAACTAATTGAAAAGTTGAAAACCACTCCTTTTAAGTAGTTAAAAAAATCATCTTCAATAATACCTACTTTTTTCCCCGTATATACACCACTTATAATGGGCTGAATAAAGGGCTTAAATAGTCAAATCACTGAATTTTGCTAGGAATAACTTAAAATAATTGGCAGAAATATCCTAGAGGGGATATGACATAAAATCTGTCTTCCCGCACAAGTTTGAGGACTCTAATTATGGAAGGTACCTATTTATTGAAGCCAACATCCGTTGCAGTGTCTGCTCATCAAATTTAAGCTATCGCTAACGAGCCTATTATCCTTTGGCAGGATACTTTATCAAGCTTTGGCTGCAATAATTGTGTATTACATAACGGATCCTTTAAACTACTTAATCGTCGTATAGTTTTTAAAAGTGTAGATACTTCTCATAACGTTACCCCTGGTAAACACCATTTATTATGTAGACCGGGGGAGAATAAAAGAGCAATTATTGAACCCAGCAAATTTGTTTTTTTTATGTTTTTTAGAGTTCTATAAGTATATTATACCTAATTAGTAGAGCTCTAAGCAGCTTATAGGAAAATATTTTGTTACAAGAAACCTGATAAATTGGACTTGTTTATTTTATTTGAGACGTCTCACTTAAAACGATACCTATTTTTTTGTTTTAAGGGCTATAATAATTTAGTCTAAATAAAGAAGTCAAAGAAATCAGATTTTATTCCCACGGTGTGTTGGTAACGAAATCGAAACGCCAGCGTGGAATATTTTAACTTTGTTAAGTGTTTATTTAAATACATTTACATTATAATTAGCTGCTAATTAAATAGTAATGCCTCTTTAACCCACTTACCCAAATGTTAATGTAATGGAGCCTTCGTATTGGCACCACGATAATGTGGTTTTTGTGATTGCCTCTTAGAATGTTCGTACAAAATTCTATCAGAAATGTAATGCATCACGTAAATACGTTCCTGCCCAGATTTACAATCAACTAATGACGTCACAACAGTCATAGCTTATAAGGTAGGTATCTAGATAGATTTTTTCTTTCCAGTGCCCTCGGTGACTTAATTATTAGCGATATTCGATTTTCGAAGCTAACTAGCGGCTAATTAAACTAGCGGCCCGCCCCGGCTTCGCGCGGGTGGACAGTTGTTTTCTAAGCTAACTAAACTTTTTTCAAAATATTCTATAGCCTATGTTAATCTGGGTTGATATAGCATTCTAATGGTGAAATAGTTATTGAAATCGGTCCAGTAGTTTTTGAATTTATTCGTTAGGTACATACATACATACAAATCATTCTTTTCTATAACAATAGTGTAGATTAGGTACATACCGTTTATTCTGAGTTTTTTTAAAGCGGCTTCTACGGTCACAGTGAAATGGGAAAAGGCCAAGTTTGGTACTAATAGATCACTGCATACTAGCTGTTGCACGCGACTTAGTCCGCGCAGGATTGAACCAGTGTCCGTCTTCAAGGTGTATTCTATTTATATCTAAAACTAGCTTCTGCCCGCGGCTTCGCTCGCGTGGTACATCGATAAAACATAGCCTATATGTAAGTTTCATCAAAATCCATTCACTAGTTTTTTTGTGAAAGAGTAACAACCATCCATCCATACATACAAACTTTCGCATTTATAATATTAGTAGAATTCATCAAAATCGGTTAGCCGTTTAGACGTGTAAACGGAACATACATACAATCGTAATCACTTTTGCATTTATCATTTGGTAATGACAGTGGAAACTTTATGGCACATTTATTTAGGTTAATAAATAAAATATATAAAGTAAACTGAGTGAGTAGGTACCTACCAAAACCGCAAGCTAAATCACATAGAAACTTGCAGCTTTACGTATATTATATAAACTTTATTTTAACGAAGTGTCGTTTCTGCCATATCATGAATCGGTAAATACTCGATCCTTATATTTCCAATCGGTAACGAATTGAACTGACATAATTTTGCAACAACAAGCTGCAATGGTATTGCGGGCAATACTTTACTTACATATTATACCTAAGCAGGCAATATGTAAATAAATAACGTAAGCTTATTACAATGGACTTACCGGCCGTCGCCAGATGTTATCCTAAGGCCTTGGTACCAATCTTAAGGAAAATCTCTGCAAATATCCCATGCGAGTAGAATTGGAAACAAAAGAGGTTTTTAGGTTTTTTTTAAGCATTTGTTTAGAGATCAATTCATAATGTATAAGTCGGACCAGCACTTAACCACAGATTATGTACTGATTAGATTGTTTGTTTGAATAGACTAGGCTCCGAAACTACTGGACTGGTTTTAAAAAAACTTTCAGCAATGGAAAACTACTTTATCAGCGATTAGCTATTTTACCCCCGTAACCCCACGGAAACGAGAACTACGCGGGGCTCAGCACACACATATATATATTGTTCACGTAACCATCAATATACTTTCATATGTAGTTACTGAATCGTTATTCCGCAGCAACACAGAGACGCTCCTGCACTTGCTGAAGGGCAGTCTCGGCACGGGCATCCTGGCCATGCCGCACGCATTTTCCAACTCCGGGTACGCGGTGGGCGTGGTGGGCACCATCATCATCGGCGTGCTGTGCACCTACTGCATCCACGTGCTCATCGACTCCGCTTACGTGCTGTGCAAGCGGCGGCGCGTGCCCTCGCTGACGTACACCGCGGTGGCAGAGGCCGCTCTCTCCGAAGGCCCCAACTGGTGCAAGGCTTGCGCTCCATACGCTGCGTGAGTACCTGATCACATATTTCTTACCTTTTAACCCACAAGATACCACCATAAACCCATACCCATAAATAAGTCCATAATGGGCGAATTAACGGAGTCCGATTTAATGGAGGGCTGTTTTTTACCAACAAGTTACAGAGGTGTACCAACAACAGCGTAATGCCATTTCCGTCTTTGCAAAAATATTTTCTATCACCAATGCAGTGAAAAACAACCGATTCTTACATTGATTAGAGCGTCTTAATAGTCATAATCAACAATAGCATGGCTGTGCATTAAGCCGACTTTTGGTATCCGCAAAGTCGATGACGTGTCAATTAGGTCAAGGTTTGACAAACAGCGAAGCGCAGTCTAACTCATAGGCTGATAATTTTAGACCGCCTACCTTGATTTGGAATGCACTTATTCTGCAAATTTAAGACTACAAGAAAAACACTCGTAAACAAACTGAGTTGAGTATAAGTATATCGATTTAGTAGTGCACATGTTATAATGCTATTTTCGCTTAGCGAGCTAATTGATACAACTTCTTTACCTAACACGAATAGCTAAATACACCTGTAAATATATTTATATTAAAATCTACTTTAAATTAAAGCGCTTGCTTAAGGACTATGCTCTTTGAATCTCTTAAAGCAAAGTAGATAATAGTAGTAGTCGAAAGTCATCAAATTCACACGCACAGGCCATAAGCAACTAGACCTCTGAAACATTTTATGCCTGTCAAACATTTTGATATCTGAAATATCAGCCGACAATCTTCCTTCTAAGGAATTTAAATACCACAGCGCCGCCGTACTTGCCGTATCAACATCCAAGTGAGTTGCGTGTCTAAGTACACTCACCCACTGGCAATGGCCTAATTCCACCCAATAAGTACTTTCTAATGAAACAAAAGGTAAACACTTGAGTGAAAAGAAAAGCCGGCACTCAGTTCAAGACCACAGATATTGTTCTGTCTGTGCCCCGCTGATAGGACGGACGTGAGGCTGTTACCCGACTGCGACAAAGCAAATCAGGGTAATGATAGTTATTGTAAACTGTCCAAACACCAGACCCCGTTTTTAACTGTCCACAAAAAAATATGACCTTGTTGAGAATATTCTAATTATTATTTATGATTTGAGTTATCCAAAGAAGTGAATTAAAACATAAGACAATTACATTATGTATTATATGGGTAATATGTAATTACTACAAGTAAATCATAGTTACATATCAACCTTATTAACATTTGTCTAAAAATACGATTGAGGCAGTTATTCAAATAATTTATTATAGACTAGCTTCTGCCCGCGACTTTTTCCGTGTGGAATAGTAACTTTGGGCTAACGTTACCTTTAACCCGCGACTTCGTTTATGTAAAAGCTAAAAATATTTTTAAATAATATGTAGGTACGTTATGCTGTTTTAGGTACCTACATGTAGCTTTTAGTAAAAGTGGGACTTTAATACGTTAGGTAAAAGTACTGGGTCTTATAATTTTACATCATGTAGATCAGAGGTTCCCAAACATTTTTTCTGATTGACCACTATGAAAAAATTGGCAGCTAAATTTCTACCATGTGCCTAGTCGACAAAAAATGTGAATATTTGATCTAACAATGGAAATTTGCGTTGCGAATGAATTCCAACCACGAATTATTAAAAACAATAAGAATTGTTTGGTTAATAAATTTATTAATTGAGTTTTATGTGGATGTCGAAAAAGTACAGTTACCCTGAGAGGATATCAGATATTATCTGCCTAAATTGATAGGTCAAGCCAACATTTTAGTTCTTCACTATAGAAACCAGATAGACCCCCGCTTACGAATTATTAACCCCCATTTTTTTGTCACGCCGACATAGACCCCGTCAAGTCTTTCATGGACCCCTGAAGGTCAATCTGGACCACTTTAGTCTTTGGTAATCAATGATGTAGATAGATATATTATGTATATGTAGAAGATAGGTTATACTCAAAAAATATATATGTATATTTTAGGGTAGGTACTACGCAGAAGTAACACTATAAGTAATATTAGTTTTATTTTCTTCCGGCACAAATGCTACGGATATAAAATTACTAACTAACAGCGTTTTCCTTGTTACAGACACATCGTGAACATATTTCTATTGATATATCAAATCGGCACATGTTGCGTATATGTGGTGTTCATAGCTGAGAACATACATTCCGTGCTGGTGAAACAATTCGGACTGGAAATTGAAGTGTACCACGTGATGGTCGCAATACTGCTGCCTCTGATCCTCATCAACTGGGTCCGCGACCTAAAATACCTGGCCCCGTTCTCGGCGGTGGCGAACGCTGTCACGGTCACCGGCTTTGCCATCATCCTGTATTACATCTTCAGAGACCCGCCGACTTTCGAAGGGAAGGTGCCAGTAGGGGAGCTGTCTCGATTCCCGTTATTCTTCGGTACTGTTCTCTTCGCCTTGGAAGCTATCGGCGTGGTAAGTGTCTTTGTCATTGTAAATAATCCATTTACGAACCTTTACCTCATTAATTTAACATCGTGCTTTACACTGTATTATCAAAAAATCTGAACACTTAAGAAGAATTTGTCATTTTCATCAGGACAAGTTATAGAATTTTTTATTTTATATTATTTGAATATCCAACAGCAAATTTATAACAAATGTACCTACCTACTTACAAAGTAATAGGATACATATTTCAAATCTATTAATAGATATCACAACATGAATTTAGTGATTACAAACATCATGAATCATGCATGAAAAGGAAAGAAAAGTGTGTTGGTGCTAGTAATAATAATAACATATTAAAGATAGTGTGACTGAATAGTAATAAGGTAAATGTAAAGTATGCCAGCTTGACATCTTTTAAGATGTGGTTAAATGAAATAAATTACACGAATAATTATATAAATATTGTACATAGGTACTTAGAAGGGATCATTGAATTTATTCTAAATTTTATGTTTAAAAATTGTTTTGGATAAAAGCAAATAAATCTATATCATTGTATATGTTAGTGACCAGTACCAAATAATCGTTTTTGGCATAGTTCGTACGACTCACATTATCTGTGGTACGACTAAATGGGATGTGAAAAAGCTTAGCTGCTAATACATCGGTTGATTATTACCGAAAAACATGTACCTACCTATATTTTGCGGGATGTTATTAATGTTTAAATTACCATGCACTTTAATGAAATGGTAGGAGGTGTAGCCTCAATAACCTTTGACATTGTTTGAGCACTAAACCATGCAACTAGCTAATTAACTACCTATTGTGAATATTTTAGCAGGATGCAAGAGCATAATATGTAGGTAAACATAAGTGATTCTAAAGTTTCACTTCTTATAGATCCTCCCTCTGGAAAACGAAATGAAGACTCCGAAGGACTTTGTGGGCAAGTTCGGCGTCCTGAACCGCGCGATGATCACCATAATCATCATGTACGTCGCCATGGGACTCTTCGGCTACCTGCAGTACGGCGACAAGGCGGCTGGGAGCATCACCCTGAACCTACCCTCAGAGACTGAAGTGTGAGTTTGGTTTCTTCAACATTTTACATACACTTTTTTTCCGGAGTAAATCGGCCTCAGACCGGGATTTACTATAGTATAGGATCCCACCATAAAACGATCTTCACCGAGCTGGTTAATGGATGAAAAGTATTTTATATTCATTAAAATATTTCAATAAGTACTTAAATATTTTGCAAATGGGTTGTCTAAAAAATTTTAATCCAGAATATGTTTAATTATCAATTAAAAATAAAGATTATTTCATTACGAACACGGTGTTTAGCAGAGTAATTTTTTATAAAAATGCGATATCTTGCATCATTCACTTTAGTTGCTTTAGTGCAGTTCTTGATGCTATACATACTAGAAGTAGATTCTTGAAAGGTGTTAATTTTTTCGTCAATGAAAATGTCGGCTTCAACTGTTAATGATGCAAAAACTGTTTGAAATTGTATTTTTTTTTAAATAGCACACTAGGTTTTACTTTTCGGATAATGTAAAATGCTGCCGTGTAAACGCAACCTGTCAACGCATGGAAGGCGGGAACACTTAGGCCTATTTTGAATCCTAACTTCAACACTAAATCGGTGCAATTAATGTAATCAATAGGTTGGTTATTAGATTTTTTTGTTGATGAACTAGCAAGTTAAATTTCTGATTCAGGAATTTTGTGCATATTTCCTAACAAAATAATCAAGACATCAGTATCAGAGGCTTTAATTAAAATTTGTCCGATGTTGGTTTGGGACTTAAAAAAGAATGTGCGAACTGTTCTTGCCTAGCATGTCGTACAAGGCGACTAATGGTACCTATATATGGGGTTTTCAGTATTGTGTATATGCGACGAGCTAGCCACTTGTAACTACTTTTTTACAATTTTCCATCTAACCCAGCCCAATTTAATTTTTGGCTGAATGTGGTATATAAGGGGCCTTTTGCATATTCTATACTTTCGATTGGTATGGCATTTGTCTATTAAATAAACCAGTGAAATGTTTGAAAAAAATAAATTTTTTTAACTGTTAATTAATCATATTCTGGACTGATTTTTTTTAGACAACCCATTTGCAATATATTTATTGATATATCTAATTAAATACAAAATACTTTAAAAATGGTGGGATCTTATTGCGGAATGGGTTAATTTGTGTGGACGATGATATGAGTGGAAGTTTAGTGCAATGGAGACGAATAACCCTGAGGTATGGATGAGTACATTTAACTTCACTTACCCCATGACTTGGGAACGGGGATTTTATTATTCAGGGTTCTGACAGTAATTAATCCGGTGGTTTACTACTTATTAGGCAAATTTCTAATTTCTGTATTTCGTTTATTTACAACAAATGATTTATAAATAAACATGTTTCTGTGCACGCTGCCATCCAGATTTCTGAAGAATATACGAATTAAGTAAGTAGAGAACGCGGAAACTTGGTTATTATATTATTTGCACATATAAAAATGTCCTCATTCTCTGCAGCCTGGCGAGTGTGGTGCAATGCCTGCTCGCCTTCGCGATCTTCATCACCCACGGCCTGGCTTGTTATGTGGCAATCGATATCCTGTGGAACAACTACGTTGGCACTCGTCTCCTGAACAACAAACATCGTACCATTTGGGATTACACGCTTAGGACTGTCGTCGTATTGTTAACATGTAAGTATAAAAAAATTGTAGTTGTTAATTCTTCAATTTCCATTAATTCTAATAAAGATAAAACATCAGTATTGATACACAATCAGGTTCGCCACTGTACTTTGGACACTTTCTGAAAATCTAGTTTCATTAACTTTGATTTTTTACTTTTAATAAATCTGTATAAATATCCAGGACAAGCCAGCGCACATACGAAAACTGTCAGTAACTATGAAAAAATGCTGTGACGTGCATATTTGGGCAAATATATTTATTATTGTAGGTTCCTAAGTAATTTGTTGTTGTATATAGATTCCTCTTTTATTTACGATTTTTCCTTTGTTTTCAGTCGGTATAGCAGCTGCAGTTCCAGAACTGGAATTGTTCATTTCGCTCTTCGGAGCGTTATGCCTTTCCGCTCTGGGACTTGCATTCCCTGCTTTCATACAAAGCTGCACATACTGGTACTACGTATCCGACTCCGAACGTTACCGCATGATTATAAAGAACGCCGTGGTAGTAGTCTTCGGCGTGCTTGGGCTCGTAGTGGGAACCTGGACTTCGCTGGAGGGCATCATCATCAAATTCTCTGGCGGTGGTCACCAGCCCGCGCTCAACGGCACTCTCGACTTCAACGCTACGAGCATCGCCCCGTGAAGAGATAACAGAGATGGCTAGAGCTGGACTCGTATAATAATTGCCGTGCCATTTTGAACACATGCGTGCTTCTTAACAGTGGAGTTGGCGGAACCATAGCTATCTTAATGTTTGTAGTCTTATCAAATTTCATTGATTTTAAGGATTTATATTTATGTATTTAATTTTAAAACAGAACTGTTACAAATTAAAGTGCCATGATCACAAGCCGATCGATACAAGGCTACTTGGTTCTCGCCGCTTTGCTGAGACCATTGCACTGGTTATTTCAAGGCAGGCGATGATGCGCCATTAGGTACTATAAATATAAGTTTAGATTTTATTGTTTTACTATAATTGTTATTTTAATTAAGCTGTTGTTAAGCGTTCCATAGTACAGTTAACATAGGTTTGAATGAGTTGTGAATGTTGTGTTGACTTTAACCTCAATAAGAGAGCTATGTTCCACATATCTATGTCCAGAAATTCGATCAAAGAGCCGTTTGACCTCGCTCGAAGCAGGATCAAATTTTATTATTAGTATATTTGTTATAGTCCTATTTATTTACATTAGTTTAGTCGACTTTTCTAAATTATGTACAATTGACTTGTGAACGTTCTTCTAAACCTTGTTATAATTTTAAATCTATTGACGTTTTGTATATTTATACGTTTTTTTATTTATTTTGTGATTCTAAGAATATTAACTGTTAAAAGTCGACATACACAATCGATTATAATAATTTTCTGTAAGTACCATTTCACGTCAAAATAGTTATGTAGTAGTGTTAAACATTGTCGGTAGGAAAACTCATGTGGTTGTCACAGTAGTCATTATTATACTGGAGAATGTTGAGCATCCGAAGCAAATGTTTCTATAACTAACTAACATTAATGTTCGATCTTACCGCAAAAGTATTTAAATTGATGTCAAAATTTTATATAATCATTACATGTCTATTTAATATAACTTTGTATCAATATAAATGAAAAAAATCAATAATTACATAATGACTTTAAAAATCATGCAACTATTGATTTGATAAGTTTGAATATGTGAAGTAAGATCAAAGTAGGTTAAGATTATTAAATATTAGAAACATTGCTTATAGCAGCATTGAAGCCGATTCCGACATATCAACTGAGGAATAATCAGCGTAAGTATTTATTTATTTAGGCATTTATACCTGTTATTTAGAAAACACTAACATTAAAAGACCAGTGAAGTACACATTACACTAGATCGGGTCTGCCGGAACTAAAACCTCGATATTTGTAAGTAGGTCTGTTAGCAACAATGTTTCGAATATCTACATTGACAACATTTCATGTCTACTGAGGACAGTACCCTTATAATGTAACCGTAGTCTTAAACCTTTTCTCTTTCTGCCGAGGCGGACCACTCAGATACTCTAGAATGTACGCGGTCTGACCGCGACAACGATATTAAATCGCAAAGTTTGCACATACATAAATCGTTTCACAGAGCTGTCACCAGACTCGCGCAATAATAACAGCAGTTTGTATAATATCTGATCGATATTACTAAGTTTTAAATCTTTATTACACATTTATTTATTGAAAACCGTTTTATTTATTATGTATTCGTACTTCGTGGCAGCTTCTGTGGAGCGGTTTAAAGTAATAGATGTGTTCACCGTGTAGCAATGTAGGAGTACATCTGAATTGAACAAAAGAGGGGCAATCGTATGCGAGACAGCGAAAATAATCAGCAACATATTAGTCAAAAATCAATACTAAACTACATAGTACTAAGTAAACATTTTCGGAAGAATTTACGTCGATCAGCGACCTAAGGCGTTTTGTGATGTAAGTTACTGGCGCATGGAGCGCCACCACACTGCAGCCAGTTAGCGGGACAGCAGTCCCTATGTTGCTGTCAAGGTGAGCGCGTATCTCCCTTTTTGTTCAAATCAGAGTCTATTGTAACCATTGAGCTATTATTACTACGTATAGAGAAGCTATGTCAAACAAAAATATTATCACGAAGCATGGACTGAGCGTGTTTCAGCGTTTGCAGCGCTAAAACTAACAATTGTCGACTAATTAAGCTATTAAAACACGCAGCGCTAGATCGCTCACAGTATACATTTTTCTCGCGACCAAAACGTCGTAAACGCCGTGAATTTCATGGCGCTTACGCGTGAACGTAGGCGGTGACTAAACGAGTTGTTGCCGATCGGCAACAACGCACGGCGCAAAAAACTTGTTCGATGCGTCGGTTCCATACGCTAGTAATAAATAGTTCAATGATTGTAACACATTAATTCTATGTGCCAACGTAGTTCTTATTTCTTTGCTTTTATTCACATGTAAAAATGTTTGAAATAAAAATCCGGTCGTAATATTTTTTTAATACAATCTGTGATGTTGATAGTTGATATATTATTTAATGTTATTAGGACTTATTTTCGGTTAACTGTGTTACTATGTACGATGTGTTTACACGTCAGTGATATTGTGCTCAGAGCGATGTATTAAGGGGTTCAATCCCGTATTATTATAAATAAATTAAACGTACAATATGTCTGTGTTTCATTGTGTAACATTTCAAATTCATATCACACACATACACACATCATTAACATTGAATACACACACACATGTAAAGTGTTCTATAAGTTATTTTTAAATAAAATGCCTGGTAATTGAATCCCTGGACATTAATTAACTACAAAAAATAAAATTTTTATTTGATAGCCACAGAAAATGAAATATCATGATATATCTTGCCTAAACATCATGATTCGTTTTTTTTTAATAAAACATAAGCGTTATCAAAAACAGTTTATTAATGAATTCAACATAATTATTCAATCAAGATACCTAAAATACATTAAATGCCTCCATTACCTACAACCAAAATATTATTTAAATTTAGCGTGACACCAAAACTTTGCAATAAGAAATAAGTGTTATAAAAACTGTAACATGGGTTAACGAATAGCGGACATAACGTCTAAAGTGTCTCATAAACAAAGTTATTATTTATGTAATCTAGTATAAAAATACACATCCCAACGAGCTGAAGTTAGTAGCATCCATTCAAATAAAAATAAACACAGAAGTGAAAAAGTAAGCCTTGTAACGTAAGGGCACAACCCTAGCTTCGAAGATTATCCTTCGGCAGTTTATACTTCAACCTTACAAATAAAATCAAACTTGTAGCCAATCGGAGAGTAGTAACAGTAACTTAGTTTTTGGAAAAAAAATTCAAACAAAAAATTTTAGATAAACAAAAACTGCATTATTACCTCAAGACCATTTTTTGAATATTTTTTTCATTTTATCGAGGCGCGGATGTCTAGCGATATCAGATCTATACTAATGCATGTCCCATAAATAAACTTAAGAAGTAATGTTACGTACATCCTGTGACCACTATAATAACGTACCAATATTCAGTAGCGGTGACAAAGAGGGTTTTTTCAATTAAAACATCCAAAAGATGGCGTAACTGTGACTTGCAGTCTTGTCACCCTCCTCATTGGTTAGTTGTCAGAACAAACCAACATGCTGTCAACAAGGAGCCAATAGTGACAGTGATAAGACCACGAAACTCCCTCGTGCCATCTGGCGGTTTTTGTATTTTTGAAAACCCTCATTCGAAGAAGCGTAAGAGCAATTGTTTATAATTGTTTGATCATTGATAAAATAATGACATGATTTTTAAAAAGTTTTCACTAAAAAGACTTTTCGAACTGACAAGCGAGTCTACTTTTGAAAAAATAATACGTATTACACTAAAATATCTACTTAGATTTAAGGTGACTACTTAGACTAATTGCTTTGCACTTACGAATACATGAGGAATGCTTAGTTGAACATGATAAAAAATAAGTAAATCCCTAAGTACTTATTAAATACTTTGTACTTTACACTATTAGATACATAATTGCAACGAATAATTTACGTTAAAATCAAACTTATAGCCACTACTGGGAAAGTAAGCGCGAGCTAGCTTCGAGGAACCGGGAGCTAATGGTTTCACGAATAAAGGTAATCGACTGAATATAAAGCTGTAGAATTAATAGGGGAGCGGAATATAAAAATCTATTTAGTCCCTCAGTGAGATTATAAAAAAAAAATTAACACATATTTTTTCATTTATTTGTCAAACAAACCCTGGCGAAGATAACAACGGATTAACATTGCGCGTGACGTCACAGGTAGGTACAATTATTACTTACAAGTGACGTCGCAAGCCCCCTCTCCAAAACATTGATGCTCTTTATCTTTGTAATGTTTTTTGTCTTGATAAATCAAAAAATATGTGTCTTGTATTTTTGTATAATCTATCTGACTGACTAAATAGAATGATAGTTTTTTGACCCAGTATTATTGTCCTCTATTATCTTAGGGAAAATCTTGCACCACAAACTGTTTTGAAGAGTCTGTGTTCTTTCTCAAAATGCAAATAAAATATCAACAGCTCCTAACTAATTTCAACAGCTCTAAAGATCCACGAAGCTTTAGCGACTTAATACAAATGAAACTATAAGATAAAAATGGGCACCATCGACAATAATAAAAACATCTAAAACATAGCGGAACAGATCAATAAAGATAACACTAGGTCTAAAAAGAACTAAAGCTATATAGGTACTAATAACTATTAATAATGAACGCATTATCAACTTAAGACACGGTGAAAGTAATCAATAATCTGACAAAAATCCAGTCATACATATTTGGTTTGCTTCTACAACCCGTTTCAAATAATATTAACTAAAAATTACATACTGTTACATACATAAGTCTTAACTTCTTGACGAAACAAAAAGTACTTATTTATTTTTATCAGAAAGGACTACGTTATTTACTTGAATCTCATTGTTATTAAGATTTATTCGTGCATACTATATATGTTCTTTTACGGCATTAAATTGGGCTATAAATAGTTTACTTTAGCTGTATTAAAATTTAAGCTAAGATATCGCAATAAATAAGTACAAATGTAGAACAGATTTTTTGAAAGCTGTGCATATTTTACATAATAATTCCTATTTAATGAATAATGCATGTACGGAGTCAGCAATAAGATCTATAATTAGTAATATACTCTATTGTCCGTAAGTTACCAACATAGTATCTCAGGAAAATCAAGAGAATGCCACTTATGGGTCACATGTCATCATATTAAAGATAAACTACGTAATTTAAAACGGCCCTGAACCAGAACATTTGTTGAATATGTACCTACAAATCGAGGTTTCGGAGCAGCTAAGGCCAAGACGAGCCCTTATTCTTTGAAGTCAAAATACTGCAATTTTCAAGTGTCCGATAGCTTCAAAACTCGAACGATCAGTTCAGACTCTTCGACGAGGTAGATTAATAGCGTTTAAAACTAGGCAATACAACCGATTCTTTACCATTTCATATAAAAAAACAATCGCACAGCAAATATTAAAACTAACCGATACGGTAGATTGACAATAAATGTTAAAATTATAAGTAACTACACTGGATAATTCTCATTTTGGTGATACAGGTATTTCAAAATCATTCTGGAAGGAATTATCTTATTCCACCAATTCCATAAAATGCTCAGCTAGCCGACTGGGGCCTGTACTTAGCAAAACTTGGATTAATCATTTGATAAAATGTTATTACCAGAGTAACATAAGGGGCCATCTATAAAGTACGTCGCACGTAAAGGGGGACGGAGGGGGTCTACGATGTGTGACATGGTGTGACAAGGGGTGGGAGGGGTCCTAAGTTTCGTGACATTACGTTTCAAAATCTAATATATCATAATAATTTGCAATTTCTGGATGTAAAATTGCAAAACATGTGATGTCACACTAGGGAGGGGAGTATCCCACAAAAGTGACCAGCTGTGACAAAGACGGGGGGGGAGTCAATAATCATGAAATTTGTGTGACGTACTTTATGGATGGCCCCTAATGTACAATTCTAATCACTTTATTTTCCATATAAATCTACATTACTAAATATCGGAATGCAGGACCAAAAACCGTATAAAGTTGACGTGATTGCACAATAAAACATTGCAACATGTCAAACAGTGTCACTCGATGATAAAAGTCGTAAATATTTGGTAAACATTAAAAATCGCTCGTTGTTCTACAATTACTAATATAGGCACATCGAAATTCATAATCATCACAATCAATTCATACCACATAAAATCACACAAAGCCAATCTCAAATGTGAAGGTCCTATCACAAAAGTAATTCCTCTACGGCTTCAGAAAAAGGTAAGGAATATGCTTTTTTTTTTCACATTCCGTTAACCATCATGGCGTTAACAATAATGGAATGCATAAGTTATGTCTTGTTGATATGATATAACCATTTGAAATCTCGAGACATCACTTCCCGCGTTAAAACGACTCGCGTCCTCTATAACTTAGCATAGACACATGGTATAATAAATAAATAATAAATATCCAACTACATCACAAACATTGATCTGACTCCGATGTAAGTAGCTTAAGTACCTGTGTTACGAATACCATAATCAACAGCGGTACTACAAATATATACTTAAATATTGGATATCAACACCCAGACACAGAACAAACACAATGAATACTTGTGTTAACATACAAATGTTTGTCTTGGGTGGGGATCGAATCCACAACTCTTGGCACATGAGGCAGGGTCCACTACCGAATGAGCCATCGAGCTACTCAAAACCATTTATCGGTATAATACTGGACACTAAGCAAATCCTATTAAAGATTAAACAATTGTAATCAGCCTGATTTCAGTGCTTTTTTTTTGCAAATCGTCTAAGTTTTAACACAATTTATCAATTAAATAAAACAATTAACTCTTAATACTATGCATAATCCCTATTGTATCTGATATTTCACATAAATAGTTAAATCGAAACTTTAATTATGGATTACAATCAAAGTTAATTTAATAGTAAGTACTGAATATTGGAGCCAGTGAAATTGCCAACGTAATACGACCTTACACTCATAACTAATTAACACAAACCATCGCAATATCTGTCAACATAATCACAGGTAACCAACAACAGATTCGATGCGCGTTGAGCATAAACTAAAATTATATGAAAACCCTAACTCGGGTGTAAAACAAATACTATGTAATGCTCGCTTTGATGTACTGTTAAAGATATAATTACCCTATAAATAAAAATCTATGGTTTTATACAATTCTCAAGATGCTTATGTTAGATACTTTTATTCTTGTCCATACTTTTATGAACATGTATTTGTTTGTGAGACTGCATTCTTTATCCTCTATAAACTGATTCATAAATTATGCCACAATAATCTCAAGCGGACAAGTCTGTGTGGACCACATTTAATATATTAACTGAAATATTGTTACATATCTTTCGTTTTCACAACAAAACATGGACAAATGCAACACAGATTGACAGTATGCCACATAAGCGAAAATGAGAACTTTCGAAAGTCAAATCAAAGCGAACTAACTAGTATCCATTCCACCGAGCCAGCTGTGCCGGACGTGAATGTCACTTCTTCCCGGAGTCGTATCCGGGCAGGAACAGCCTCAGCGCGGCGCGGAGCTGCTCGTTGGGTCCTGGCTCGTACTTGGCGAGGCTCTGCCGGCAGCACGGACACGTCTGGGCCCCCGTCGACTTGAAGGCCAACTTAATGCAACCCTGGAATTAATAAAATCTTACAAAACTGTTCTCTGGACACTATATTTTATTTCTCATAATTCTCCCCACGAATGCCCACAAAAAAATTACCCTTCTAATAAATTTCTGTCACAGTGAGCAACCTCAAGATAGATTAACAAACGAAGCTGAAGGTACTATTGCGCAAAGAATGGTTCACTCATTAATCAGACGGAAATCCGGCATAGCTGAGAAGTTAATCTGCATTATACACAAAATAAAGCCAAAGTAACACCCACCATGCAGAAGTTGTGCAAACACGGCGTGGTGACCGGAGTGACGGCCACCTCCTGGCATATGATGCAGAGGAACACCTGCGTGACGTGCTCGATGAACTCCTTCTTGCCCTTGCTCGCGCACACCTCCGCGCACTCCTCCCACAGCTTCGCGTTCAGGCTGTCGGCCTTCACTGCCTCCTTCTCTTCGTCACTTAACCCGCTGTCCAATTCTTTAGGCTTCTTGGCACTCTTTGGGCTCTTCATTGTAAATATGCTTGGTATTTTTGGCGTTTTCGGACTGGTTAGTTCGGGTTTATTCTTTGGAGCTGGATAAGGTATTAAAAATGACAATTATAGGCCCCATAATTATAATTCATAAAAAAAAATCAATTCATTATCAACATATTCCATACACATATTGAAATTTGCTTCTCGTAATTTAATATAATAAAATGAAGAAGAGGAAAAAAAGATACATAAAATTCGGACCTATATGCGTACAGGTCCACTATTTCAAATTGTCATTGTCATTCTTTGATTTATGATTATTTTTTTTTTATTGTAACTCAGTGTGTGTGAATTTGTGTATCTAAAAATACTAACGTCGTCCCTTCCTCTTAGGCTGCACGTCGTCGTTGCTCTGACGCGTCTTGCGCTTCTTGACGGGCGGAGAGGCGTCGCCCTCCGACTCGGTGGTCTGGTTGCTCTCGCGCAGCGCCCGCTTCTTGCTCACCTTCGCGCCCTTACCCCCCTTGCCCCCCTTGCCGCCCTTGACAGACTTCTCTTTCAGCGCCTTCTTTTCCGCCTCTGCCTCTAAGTAGCCGTCAGGATACTTTTGGAATGATAACATAAACATTGGTTATTACTAGATACCGTATTATATGCAACACAAAAAGCATATGCATGAAATATGCAAGAAAATCGGCGGAATATGCGAAATTAAATGATACATTTTAGGAACCCATCAAAAAAGAGAATTAGGTTTACTTTTTTTTAATTTAAATTCAGCATACAATTAGTAAATTATCCTTTGATAATAATAGGTACAGTAACATTTTATGACATTTACAAAAATATTAAATAGTTTTATTTAATATTTTTGTAAACGTAAACAATCACATATTGTTCCAAATGTTAAGTCATTTAAATGATTTTTATAAGTGGAAAAGGTTCAGTCCACATCCACTGAGGTGACTCGGCACAATTTGAACTTGGGAAATTTTATTATAGTAAAAACTAACTAACTAAACTTCACGCCACTTCCCTAGCGGGGAAGGCCGAGAACCGAACGCCATATGGCACGATCCTTACAGACCTCACTCGCCTCTTCAACATTCATAATCCTTTGTAAACTAAATAGTTGAAAATAGTATGTTGTTTTAATAGTTTTAAGGCAGAATGATGACTGTATGTATGATAAATATAAATTCTATTTGAATTTGAATTCAAAAAAATAACATGAATAGATATACTCATTAATGCTTATAAAACTGTTTACATCTTCAAGTACTAACCACAATGGGGTATTGCTTGGCGTCGGGTTCCCAGGGCGCAGGGCTGGGGTCATCCCTCCGCAGTAGGTACTTCCACACACGGTATCCTGACAGCCCCTTTTCTGGGTAGTATTTCACTACTTTGTAGATGCCGTCATACCTGTATAGAAAAAGATGTATATTCTTATGTTCTACTAGCTGTGCCAGCGGTGTCACCCGCGTTTATGGTTTATATTATAAAAACTATTTCCGTCATACGTGATTTCTATGTAACTTTAACCATTAAGGCTGCACACGCGACGAAAGCTTAAAAAATGGAGTAACTTCTCCCGTTTTCCCAACGTTTCTCTTCACTACTCTGCTCCTATTGATTGTAGCGTGATGAAAAATATACTACAACCTGCCCAGGAGTATGAAGAATAATTGTACCAAGTTTCGTTAAAATCCGTCAAGTAGTTTTTGTTTCTATAAGGAACATACAGACAGACGGACATACAGACAGACAGACAGACAAAAATTTTACTGATTGCATTTTTGGCATCAGTATCGATCACTAATCACCCCCTGATAGTTATTTTGAAAATATATTTCATGTACAGAATTGATCTCTCTACAGATTTATTATAAGTATAGATTATTTAAATGGGTATTACAACAAATTTTTGCGTTGCATTGTTTTCGTTTATGTTCATTTGAATGATATAGGCATTACATATAAACTTATTAAACTAGGTTATAGAATGCCTCAGGCTTAGTGTTCATCTCCTAGTATCTCCCATCATAGCAGCAATGATTGGGGTTTGTGGGAGTATCACTAAGAAACAATGCAGGTAAAGCAGAGAGAGAATTAGGTTAAATGGATTAAAACTTGTTTGTCAACTACATTATTTAAATTTTCTACATCATTTATATTTATCACAGTTATAAGGGTAAGAGGGAGCGTGTCGAAGAAAATCTCACCAAATGGGTGGGTTTGAAAAAGTCTCAAAACGCCTCACGTAATTAACGAATGCCCACCAAGATTTTGTCATTATACAAATTTTATTGGGCTCTTTTTCTCTTTTAATAAGCACTCAAATTAATATTCGATTGTAAGTTAACTTGGTTACATTTTTCAGGCCTGCATTTTATAGCCAAGTCCTCACTTTGATCAGAAATCTATCACAAATCTGTGCATTAAGGCCGGCAACGCTATTAAGATAAAAACTGAAGGTAGCTAAGTACACCAATGAGCTCGTCAACAAGTAGAGTATATGGTGCCGTACCGTATGCCCTCCTTGGGCGCGTACTTGGGGAAGTGCTTGAGCATCTTGTAGGAGCGCACGACACGCACCGGCTTGCCGGCGCGCCACTCGTCGCCCGCGTCGCCGCCCTCCTCGCTGATGTGCTTCACGGCGCAGTTGCGCGCGAGGGCCCTGCAACGTTCCAATATCACCGTCGTTAGGACAATGAGGTAGGGTTTACAGTGTTTTGTTCTTATGGAGTCTAAAATATTCTGAAAAAGGTTGGTTTATATATATTCAGTTCCATAACATCAACTTAATACTATCACGCCCGTAATACTCATAATTTTTTTTTTATATTTTGTAACACATTGCACTGTCATAAACCTATTAGCCAATATTCCACTTGACCTAGTCTTTTACGACATACCAGGACAAAAGCATACTTACATACATACATACATACATGCAATGTATGTGATGTAGTCTGATATTTATTTATTATTCATACATAACATCACGCCCATAATACCCGAAGGGGAAGGCAGAGTCAAAGGGACAAAAGGACCTTTTAACCACATTCAGCCAAAAATAACGCTGGGCTGGGTTAGACGGAAAATTGTGAAAAAGTAGTGACAAGTGGCTAGTTTGTCGCCTACACAATCACAAACCCAAAACCCGATATACCATTAGTCGCCTTTTACAACATGTTAGGCAAGAAACACAGTTGGCATATTCTTTTGAAATCCCAGACCAACACGGGACAAACAATCAACTAGTCGATGAACACGGGACAAGTAATCAACAGTTTCCAAATTAAACAAACACAAACAAACCAACATAACATCACGCCCATTATCCCCAAAAGGGTAGGCCGAGTCAAAGGGGCAACAAGCCCCTTTAACCACATTCAGCCAAAAACAAAATTGGGCTGTGTTAGATGGAAAATTGGGCTGGGTTAGATGGAATATTGTGAAGTTATATTTCAATTTTATTTATTGGGTTATCAACTATTGTTACAACGATTGATACTATAGTATTATGGGTGTTATTTAAATTGCGTCATTTTATATCCATTATCACGAGACTGCGAACGCCATCAAACGCGATGACGTCACTGACCGGCAAACAAGCTGACATATTCGTAAGAACTCACTCAAGATCAGGTTAATTTTGACTTTTTGGCGAGATTTTTTATCAGTCAGTGACGTAATTATAGTCAGGTGACAGTTTGAAGCGCTTTGGCGGGAATTATAAAAACTAATTTAAATTGCGTATTTTTTTATTTAAATTTGACGAATTTTTCATGAAATTATTATTTCCTTATTTAACTATAAAACAAAATCAATTTCAAAAATTAGTCAACATCCCTATTGTTTAATCATTGACGTCACAGCCCTAACGAAGAGTCTTAGTGAAGGTCCAAGTCTTTGCTGAATTTATTATAGAGCTTACAAGGACGTGGAACTGGTGAACAGGCATCAAAATGTGTCATGCGGAATGGTGAACAGAGGACATTATTAATTTTGCCAAGAGGATAGCGATGTGGAGCCTTCAAGTTAAATTTCCTAAGCAGCTGTGGACAGTTTATTGAATTCCTGAAGAGCCTGAATAGAAACTTTTAATCAAGCATATCCGTATGTCCATCCAAATTAAACATACCATACTTAGAGAGCAGAATACCCTACGCTCATGGGCTTCCATGGGTCCTTTCATCCCTGCTTATCCTGGTCCATACTAAGACCAATTAGCGCCCCTGTCTAGACAATACCCATACGTTTCACTTATTTCGCCATTTTATTATTTGTCATAGCAGGTCCGATTCCACATAAATACCGATACTTCAGTCCTATATTTTTTACCCTGGGATATGCCCTACGCATACCACTCCACTCTCCTCCCATATAGAAGGAACTACCGAGTTTCTTGCCGGTTTCTTTTCGGTAGAAGCAACATTCCGAACCGGTGGTAGATTAATATTATTAGTTGATTTTCCTATTGAATTGACGATTTATAAGTGTTTGTTTCAAAGCTATATAAATAAAGAGTATTTCGACTTTGACTTTGACTCACCCACTGACCTCAGGGTGTTCCACCGAATCGCTAAGGGAAGGTACCCGGGAACGCATAGCTTAGTTTCAGTTCACAGCACTCACTTGTTCTCCCTGGTGAGCGTCTGGTCGCAGGACTGCTCGGCGGTGCGCTTGTTGCCGGAGAGGTCGCGGCCGCCACTGCCGGTGTATGTGAACTCGTTGCCGTGGTCCACGTCGTCCTCGTAGCCGCCCGACAGCACGATGCTGTACGCGCCCTCCACGTCGCGCCCGTGGATGCCCGACACGGGCGGCCGGTGGACGCCGGACTCGGACAGCTGAAATAACATCGCTTTTAATTTTTCAAGATTTGCTATCTGGATGTGTGTTGCGGGGATGATTGTACGTGTGGTATGTAAAAAACATGCGTACATACACACTATGTTTAAGGCCCTGCGTCCAATTTTATTGTTAGGGCTGTGCATAGGCATAGGTCAAGCAATTATTTGCTTATTATAAAAATATTAGGATTCACCAGATATCTAAGATAGCCCATATAGATGTCTGAGATGTCGGAAGGCCCAGGCTCACATAACGCGACCAGATTAGTCGTGTATTAACAGAAGGTTATGTTAGGAGTCATAAAAACCGTAGAGCTTGTATGAAAAGGATCATGAATGTTGAAGAGGCGAGGGAGGTGTGCCATATGGAGTTTGGTTTCTCTGCCTACCCACCGCAGATGAAGCTCCAGGATGTATATATGACTAACTTATGATTAACGTATATACGACGGTGAGAGAACGTAAGAGAACTTCAATCAATTATGGTCTGTGCCTGTCTAAAGATAAAAGATTGGGAATTGATTTGTTATTTATGTTATTTTAAAGGGATGATGTGATACAGTTTGTGTATGATGACGTCATCATGATTTATCAGCAACTCACCTGTATCCTGAACCTCCAGCACATGCCCACTTCGATGCCGGGGATTGGGCCGAAGTGATTAGGAGGCATTGCACATGTTTTCGTTTTACCTGTGTCATCAGACAATAAGATCATTAACACTAAATAATATGTATATTTCAAAAGATCATTATAATAATACAATATACCTAAACTAAGGCAAATACAAATAAAACATATAAAAGACAGGCCAAATATCCGTCCGTCTTAACTCTTGTAAACTTTCATTATGCACATGATTGGATAAGGTTGAAATATTTGATACAATATTTGTGATATTATTCAGTATTTAATAATGGTTAATAAAACATTTTATTGATTCATATATTTTAAGCCTAGGTTATAGTTTAATTTCGCAACGCATATCGCGCCCTCAGCACTGGACTTTACGAAGAAAAAAATCACAGAAAATAAAGTATAATTATATAAAACTTCAGTAAATAATGTGAACTTGAGAAACCATCAAGAGCATTATTACATACTAGTTTTTGCCTAGTGCTTCGCTTGAATCTTATCTTGTTTCTGTGTAAAAACTGTGGACCCCTGCTCTCCACTCCCTTAAGGGGAGAATTGTGGAAAATCCTTTCTTAGCAAATGTCTATGTCATAATAAATATCTTCTTGCCAGTCAGTCAGTAACGGCAGCCTTTTATTTTTAAAGAAGAGTATAAATTATAGAAACTGCCAAGGTGTGAACAGACGTATATTTACAAAGAGATTGCTAGAAAAACAATAGGTAGGTACTTTATTTTAATATAAAAAAAACAACAAATTAGAATTCTAAACTTGAATACAAAAATAATAAAAGGTATAAAAAGTATTAATATACAAGTAATGAGGCCAGCGTCGGCAACAAAGATATATGTCATGAACTCATAACATATATCTTCTTTTAAAATTAAACACTGCCGTTTCTGACTGACTGGCAAGCAGATAGTTATTTTATCATAGGATGAAATATAGAAAATGTATAATAATTTTACCGCTTTCACATAACATGTTGAACTAGCATCTGCTAGCAACTCTTCTCGCATATTTCGCATTTTTGCTAATAACGTTTGCCCAGCTCGCATTTAGAAATTATAAAACAAAATGTATTCAGCTAACACACATATTAACAGAAAAAATATTCGTCAGCAAATAGTATAAAATCTTAAATACGATACGAGTAATGGGACTATACAGATATACATTATGAAGTAAGTAAGTATAAAGTAGTAAGTATGTAAAAAAAAAATGTATATTTGTTAACATTAAACTGCAAGAAGTTTAATGTTTCAGACATGTTGACATTTGCGTTATTCTTAATCACAAGACATGAACAGATATGTATAGTTAACAAGGATTATTAAAACTTAAAAAATAAATAAAACAATATATATTTCTGACAATGTTAAACAAAAAAAAAATACCATACATAAACACTTAAGTCTAAGCAAATCACTATAGTAATCACAATTAAGAACACAAATGTATGTGCAGGTATATATGATATCCAACTCACCAACACAGGCCATTCCCCGTCCCCAGTCCCTGCTGGACGCGTTGGTCTTCTTAACTTGCTTCGCAGCGCCAGGCGCTATGACCTCATTGGCATCCCTCTTGCAGGACGGGCAGTACCAGTCCTCCTCCGGCAGCTCCTTAAGCGGGGGCGACAGGCAGGTCATGTGGTAGCCGTTGTTACACTCGTCACAGAGCACTATCTGAAAATATCGATGTCTAGTTCAGATAAAGAAGATAGGACTCTTAAATTATCTTCACAATAAAAAGTAATTCACACTCAATGTTATTAAAATAAAGGCATTTGAAATTGTTTCGTCATCGGATTTCCCAGCTAGAGTTAGATTTTTAAATCAAAGGCTGGGTGGAAACAATGCACCTCACAATAAGTTTGTTAAACATTAAATTTTTATTTAACTAACACATACTTTTCCTTGGAACATTTTTCAGCTGATTAAATTGAAAAAAGATATTTGTAATGTCATGTACTTACTTTCTCAGGAAATTCTTTCCCAGAACATAAATAACATCCACAATCTTTGCATGGTACGTCTTCGTCATCTCGACACGTCAAGCAGTTTAATGGCAGAGCTCCTAAAAATAATAAACCACTATTAAGGTAAATATAAATTCCTACTGAAGAATGCCTATCCTACCATGTTTAGATTATGTAACTAAAATATACCTAATCCACTACAGAAAACAAATAAGTTAACACTTCAAGTACATATTTAATTCAATACATATACCCGACGACATCACAAACATTGATCTGACTCCAAGGTAAGTAGTTTCATAACTTGTGATACGAATTTCAGAATGAACAGTGGTATTACAAATCTATACTTAAATATTGGATATTAACACCCAGACACAGAACAAAGTATTCATTACACTAATGTTTGTCCTGGGTGGGGATTGAACCCACAACAGCACACAGCAGGATCACTACTGAATGCGCCATCTAGCCACTCTATACATATACTATTTTTACTGCCATTATTTTGATTCTTATGTTGCTCTGGCACTTAAAGAATGTGATAATATGACGCATGTGTGTATTTCATCTAGATTAAAGCATCAAATTAGTTGGATAGGTTTAGACTTATAAATTAACTACTATTTTACAGAATGACAGCAACTAAAACAAAATAAATTACTTTTTTGGGGTGGTGTGGCCATCATTTTGCTATACTCTTCACTCCGTTGCGCCAAAGGAACTACTTCCTCAATAGCAAAGATCTTGTCATGAACTCTAGCCCTAGTATCATTCTGTGGTACAGCATCGGAGCCCAGATACAATGTGCCTACCAACTCATGACTTGTCCTTAGCTTTTTTATCTCATCTACTTTGAAGTCAAACCTGTTAAAAAAGTTTACATTATAAAATATTACACATACTGCCTGGCACCAGAATGGACTTAGTTTAAGTTTACAAAAATGCATTCTCTATATATTAACAGAAAGGTTTCATGGGTCTATCTGTGACACCTAGAAAATGTCTTAATTTATGTAAATGTACTACCAAAATGTGAACATTTCAAACACACAACAATTTAACATACTAAATACATGACCCTAAGAAGCTAATAGCATTCTTATAAAAATAAACATATTTCTATTAATAAAAGTACAAATCAATGAGGGTTTTCAAAAATACCAAAAACCGCCAGATGGCACGAGGGAGTCTTGTGGTTTAATTACTGTCACTATTGGCTTCTTGTTGACAGCATGTCAGTTTGTTCTGACAACTAACCAATGAGGAGGGTGTCAAGACCGCAAGTCACAGTTACGCCAACTATTGGATGTTTTAATTCAATAATCCCTCATTATATTTAATCTACAAATATCTTACCAGTTGCCTTTCTCTAGTGGCTCTTCTGTATTGTGGTTCAGCATTACTTTTTGGCCAATCTTCAGATCCTGTATATCAATTTCCATCCGTGCTCTTGGCCTTATATCTTTTAATTTACAATATAGATTTGAGTCATCTTCACTGCAAAATAATCAAAGTGTAGTTGTAAGAACATATCAAATTTAAGAAGCCATTCATACACTTATAAGCCATCTAGACTAGCTTGAAAAGAGGAGTATGTACTGGGATTATATAGACATTAGTGTGTAAGGATTGTGCCATATGGCGTTCGGTTCTCTCTGCCTACCCTGCTAGGGAAGTGGCGTGAAGTTTAGTTAGTTAGTTAGTAGTTGATATACAATTTGCCTGGTTAAAAGGCAAACTGTTTACAGAATAATTTTAAGAGAAAAAAATAAAGTGTGGCTACTTTTACATGCCTTCTTAAGCATAAACAAGACTTACTCAGTATCCAATTGAACCTTATACAATAAACTGGCATCCATATTTTTCCCGGCATTCACTAAGCTACTACTTTCCTTCTCAGTTGTTTTTTTCTTCACACTCTTTGGACTTTTGGTAAAATATCTAGCAATGCCCTTTTTCCTTGCTTTATTCTCAGGACTTGATGAATCTTCTGGAGGTTTATTTTCCAAATCGCTTTCCTTGTCGGACCCAGGCTTTGAGTCACCATTTTCATGGTTCATGTCAGCTGTTGAGTCCGCTGTGCTGGAGACGCGTGGTGATTTGGGGTCATGGACTATTCTAACTATCTTCCCTTCGAACCATGCCCCTTGCTCCATGTCTCTCATGTCAACTAAATCGCCAATTGTGTATAGAGTACTTTCAGCATCTAGACATGAATAAAATTTCTTATTTAAACATAATTTTAGCAAAAAATGTTTTCAATATCTTGAAGCAATATTTGTGATGTTTAGCAGACATAACATTTTATTGATACAGTATGAAAGTAATTAATCTATATTAGATGACACTATCAATAAAGGTTCAACAAAAATTTTGCCAATGTTTGTCAGTGTGTTGGAATAAAAGTTTGACAAAAATAAGAATTAAAAAGTAACATACCTTTGTAGACAACATTCTGCTTGTCTTCTTGGTGATCTCCTTTTTTCTCAATGTTGTTTTCATTGCTAGTTTCTTTTTCTGCATCCTCAGCGGGCTGCAACTTGACCATAAGCTGGATGACGTCATTAAGCTTGATATTGTAATCATGGAATGTATAGCCATTTTCAAGCTGTAACATCCAAATATATTAAGTAATTAACATGGTTTTAAAATTATGAACAAATTAGATTATTTTAATTAGAAGCAGCACCCCGCGGGCCTTTTGACCCGATCCTATAGGAATATGGGGATAAAATATAGCCATTATCATTTATGAACCACATGGAGAAACCACAGGGCGCTGCTTGTAAGTAATAGGTATAGAAACATTAAGAAAACAACCCATCAATAAAACGTTGCTCCTTGACTCCTCTCCTGTTTGCCTACACCAGTAGTTCCCAAACTTATTTTTCTCGTGGACCACTTTCAAAATGTTACTAGTTTCGATGGACCCCCTGCTGCTACATTTCTACCACATTCTTAAAGTCGCCAAAAAATTAAAAAGTGTCGCTTCTGAGTTCTGTCCCTATATTCCGACAGGTAAAATAAAAACGAAAAATGGTACATTTTATAACACTTTATTTATTAAAAGAATAGAATTGCAAGAAAAAATTAAAAAGGTAAGTCACAATTTTAATTAATGGGAAGGATGTATTTGGTGGAGTGTCAGCAAACGATCAATGTTTGGCTTTATTTTTGTGAGCAATAACCGCAAATCCCCCCGCTCTGTGATGTTTAATTTGCTCCTTTTTTTTGTTAAGAGATTTGTAACGGCACTAAAACTCCTTTCTACAAGGTATGACGAGGGAAAAGCTATTAAAAATTTCCTTGCGATTTCCCACAGTCCAGGATATTTTTCGGGTATTTCTGCTTGCAGCCAAAATGTTTGGTAGCCTTTTCTAAATTTCACCTTCAGCTCCTCATTGGTGCTTAGCTCGAGCAGCTCCTCTTGTAATACAACATTGGCCACTTCCGTTTCATCAAATGGATTTATGATCCATGGTGGTATATCCATTGTCAGCATATCTTCAAACCTGGTTTTGAAGTCAACATGCAGGGCACTTAAATGTTGACTGTAGGTATGGATATCCTCATCAATACATTCTACCTGTGACAAGTTTGGAAATTGAGAGAATTCGCGCCGACTAATGTTTTGCTTCATTAATTTCAATTTCCCAAGAAAAGCCGAAATTATCCCCTTTGTTTTTATTAAATTCAGGCTGTCCCCTTGTAACTGCAAGTTAATATCATTAAATTTTTTAAACAAATCTGTCAAATACGCAATGTCTGTTTTGAATTTGATCAAGTTTTCTTTTAAATCTGGATCTCTGCTTTCTAGGAACTCTAATACGGAATCGAAAACAGAGTAAAATCTCGTTAAGCATGCGCCTTTCGACAACCAGCGTACTTCAGTATGTAAGAGCAGTCGTTGGAAGTCTTCATCATTTTCGTCGCACAATTGAGCAAATAAACGCGTATTCAATGCATTGCTTCTGATTTTGTTGACAGCTTTTATTACAAAATGAAGAGATTGGTTCAACCTGTCACTTAAATGTTTTGCCACAAGATGTTGGCGGTGGATTACGCAATGAATAGCTGTAAGCCCTGGTATAATTCTTTTGAGATGAGTTATAAACCCACGATATCGCCCGACCATTGCAGGAGCTCCGTCTGTTGCCACTGAAATAATGTTTGTAAATGGAATCGATTTTTCCGTAAAAAAATTGCTCAGTACATTAAATATTGATTCGCCTTTAGTGTCAGTCTCCAAAGTTCTGGCAAATAGCAATTCTTCGTGAATTTCTTCCTCCATAATATATCGGACATATGTCAATAATAATGCTTCATTACCGGGTAACGTTGACTCGTCCAGTTGTATAGAAAAATGAGTTTTTTGCAGATGATTGCACAAAAAACATTCGATATCAGAGCTCATTTCATCAATGCGTCTTTGTACAGTATTGTTACTTAATGGAATTCTTTTTAGTACGTCAAATGGAGATTTGTGCAAAACAGTTTTTAAGACTTCTTCAACAGCGGGTAAAATTAATTGTTCTCCAATAGTGTGCGGTTTTCCACATTTTGATATAAGTAATGAGATATTGTAAGATGCCCGCAAGCCATCATCGTTACTTTGAGATGTTGAAGCGAACATACTGTGCATGGTGGGTCTCTTTTCATATTTTTCCTTCAATGTTTGAAAATATTTCAAATCTTTACCTATTTTATCAGTATGACACCTTTTTAGATGATCTTCGAGCTTTGATGGTTTCATAGAGTCATTGCTCAAAACTTTGTTGCATAATAGACACATGGGCAATTGTTTGCCTGCCTCTGATGGAACAAAACCATATTTCAAATAATCGACACTATATTGTCGACATTTTTTCTTTGCTGTAGCCATGTTTCGTGTCAGTTAACTTACCTGAAAAAAAAAATGTTTTTGTAACCAAGTTTTTTTCTGAATATAGGTATCACACCGCAGCCTTTGTCAGCACGCGGGAATAGAATTACGGCTTGTGAAGGGACCAACTAATAAACCGCTAAGACAAATACAGACGTATCAATTTTAAAGTAGGTACTTTAAAATTGATACGTCTGTATTTGTTAAAAATTAGTGGTAAATTAGGTAATTTACCACTAATTTTTAATACTACAAATAAAAAACTCAGTATCGAATGCTGATCAAATTTGTGTAGGAAAAAATAAAAGTCGAAATCGCAAAATTGTCCATAAAAACCATAACTAACATCAAATCAATGAGTTCACGCTTAATTGCTCTGCAATATTGCTTATTCGGCCTTTTTAGAGAGGCAGTGCTTCTCTCGTGAAAAAACAATTGAATAAAACGTGCTGTGTTTGTCTTCAAATCGAAAGAGGACAATTAAAATATCCGTAAGTTACTAAGTCACCTATCTATACAAGCAGTTGTGATCAACTGACTAGTACACGTAAACAAAATACTTAATTACTATAACAAAAAAAAAGGTAAGTACTTACTTTTCTTCGGCACTAGCAATCACTGATATAAATTTTCTCACACCTTTTTTTCGAAATTCCGGAAACAAATGAATGAGTTTGCCTTTGGCATCAAGTATTTATAGTGGTGATCAAATTCATGTCTGAATAAGTTTAAGCATTGTCGGGCGGACAGCGCTTTGCAAGTCTGTACACGAAATTGTACGTAATATCATACGCAAGTTTAGACAAGTAACAGTCGCTTGCCTTATTAAAATATTATCTGCTTAGTTAGGTACTTAAAATAATGTAGGTAGGCCCTTATAAAAACTATGCTTGCTCTTTACTATTGACGGCCACTTTGGTTCAGTGGTAGTGGACGCTGCCTCTGAACCAAGAGGTCGCGGGTTCGAATCCCGCGGGGTACAAACATTTGTGTGCATGAACATGTTTGTTTGTATCTGTCCAGGTGTTTTCTATATACAGGGTGTATCGTAAATCGTTTAAAACCTCTTGGCCACGTGGTCTATAGGTCACCCTGAACAATGTTTGTTCTACGACTTATCCAATACAGACATTAAATATTTCGACTTCCCATACAAACCTCGATCAGCTGTTTGGTCATTTTGTATGGGAAGTCGAAAAATTTAATGTCTAGATTGGATAAGTCGTAGAACAAACATTGTTCAGGGTGACCTATAGACCACGTGGCCAAGAGGTTTTAAACGATTTACGATACACCCTGTATAATAAGTATGTATTTACAAAAAAAAAGTATTTAAGTATGTTTATCGGTTGTCTAGTACCCATAGTACACAAGCTCTGCTTAGTTTGGGACTAGTGGCTATGTGTGAATAATGTCCAAGAAAAGCAGATAAATTTTCGTGGACCCCCATTAGCATCTTATGGACCCCTATTTTTGTTCACGCCTACGTAGACCCCCAGCAAGTCTCCCGTGGACCCCTGGGGGTCCACCTGGACCACTTTGGGAATCACTGGCCTACACCCATATGGAGTTTGCAGAAAATGTTTTTGCTGCAGCACTTATTAGGTTAAAGACAAAAAAGAATCCGTGATTCGTTTGAAACACCAATGAGTATTAATCTTAGGGCGGTATAATGCAGAAGATAAGAGTTCTACACCACCTGAATAACTGAGTGTAGTAGTAGTTTTTATTGCGTACATTTTTTTGGCGCGGAATTAAAAGGATTACTTAAACAATTGTTTGTTAAATCAGTACAATCGAGTAGTCATTGTATTCGACGTACCAGCTTCCCTCCGTAGAATAGTCGTTGTAATTTCGGTTCCACGTTGAACTTATCCCGAATTATCTTTCGAAATTGATCTATTTTCGTCAATTTCGATTCAACCACCACTATAGTATCAGGTTTTCCGAATATCCTCACTCGAACATGCATTTTTTGACAATTATTTTGCGAAATTACTTGTATGCTAGACAAATCGCCACAAACGTTCACAAAAATTCACATCTCAAAATTAAATGACATGACAAGGGAAATGGCGCGAATATGAGAGGTTTTTTTTTTGGACCTGGTCTTTTTATTTTGAGCAGTGATTACTTTCAATCACTAAATTATTCCTCACGATTCAATGTTATTTCATACATAAAATGAAAAATCTGAATAGCTAAGTTAAGTTTTGTTTAGAGATGAAATAAATTCAACGGCTTTATTTGTACAAAATGTATTTTTAGTTATTGAAGTGCCAAAAACCTTCAGCTCCATACTATGTTTTGATTCAGTAGACAGTTCTCTAAGGCTATAGCATGAATAGTGCTGTGTGTATGTAATCTAGAATCAAATAATCTCAACCAAAAAATAAAGTTTATAATCAATGTACTTATATATGGATTATCTTCGTATAATTTGCAAAGTAAGCTGTGGTCATCATTTTTAACTAATTTTATTAAGGACTCCTTGGACTCTGCCTCCGGGAATTGAGGACATGTTCTACTAACTATGTAAATTGTGAAATGTGAATTATTATAATAAATAATGTTAATGTCCACTTCAATGTAAACGTTTTATTTTATTTATTTTTTTTCTAGTTTTAATATTGACATAATGATTGCAATCACTGTTGTACAATGGTATGACCTCTGATTATAAAGCGATCGTTTGTGTGGATCATGTGATATCTTAATTAGTTTTATCAACGTGCTTAAGAGTCCTAAAACTAAAGCAATACCGTACCGTAAAATATATTAACAATAATAAGATATGTGATACCAATCTAAGTGGACTCGAGTCCACTGATGAGCTAGAGTCGTAGCGCTACTTTAAAAGACGAAGACAAACATAGCAAGCAACATCTCTTTACCCTGTAAAGATCTCGCTAAAAAAATAATAGCTTTGAAGTAGTGAACTTAACAGCTGTTTTATTGACCGATAACAAGATCGAACATTTTATTGCCCCTTAGTACAATCAAAATATTAAAATCAAATTAATTGGTCTGCAATAACATTGATTGCCATATAAAACGTTTCAATAACGTTGTTACCGCTTCACAAGCCGTAAAATGGCCCAAAAAGTTTATGTGTTTGTGTTTATTTTGTTAAACTTATTTAAAAATGTTGTTTGTAAATTACCATCATTGGTATGTTTTTATTATGTCGTCGATGTCAAATAAGATGAATAAAAAAATCAGATATGTTCTATTGCTGAGTTTTTTTTTAGCATCCTGTGTTGGTGGCCCGCTCAACTCTTGACTGGATGCCGAGCAGAATAAATTCACTTTACTCTGATGTTGGAGCATGGAGTGGAAAATTCGTACGCTTTTTCTTATTGTTTTTATTTATTGAGAGATTAAGTAAATTCAATAATCGGCACTTCATTTACCTTAGATGAACGACAATAAACTTAGAAAAAAAGAAAAAATATGAAATATTTTTTTTAATGCTGTTTCAGAGACCTGTGATGGATGAGATAGAATCCGATGAAGCTCTGAGATTCTATCAGTTTTTGAACTATTTAGATGGTAGTAGTTTTGGAACAGGTTTGTAACACTATAATTTTGACATAATTTTTTCTCATGGTCATACTGGGCTACTTGCCAAATTACCTAAATTTAATGTTTAAAAAAAAAATTTTTACTATTCACAGGTCCAATTGATGAGTTTGTTACCGCCATGAACAGATTAGCTAAATACATGAAGCAGTCTAATGGCCAAGAAATACAATCAAGGGGAATGCGAGAGTTAGACGCAATCAATGGAGAAAAAGGTAACATTTATTTATTTCTTTGTGCAATGTACGGACTCGGACTAATAAAAAAAGAAGGACTCCGCCACTCAGACATTTGGGCATATCCGGTGCTATAATCGACATTTAATTTACATCACAAATATGCATCAGTGCTCTAAAACACATTTCACTGGGAATTTAGTAATATAATAAACGTACATGATTAAACATATAATCATTAAATAACTTTTAAGTTTCGGGGTTGATAAAAACAAAATAAAATTTTACCCGAAAAGTACCGTTTCGCCAACCAATAAAAGATATTTTTTTTAACGTTTTTACTTTTTAATAGTAACCCATAAATATTAGATACACATTCTTCTTTGTAATTAGGATCCTTACAATGCATTAATTTATTTGTATAGAATAAAATAATTTCACAATTCTTAATAGAGATAAAAAAAATGGCTAATGCCCGATGTCTGGTATCATTAAGAATCTTATTTACACATGCATAATGGTAATTTTACTCTGTCGTATGACAGCGCGGAGTCCTTCTTTTTTTACTAGTAAATGTGTGCGGGAAAGTATAGCTGATAAACTAAAAACGGTGAATTTTAGGTAATAGCATCAAAACTGTTTTGGAAATAAGTACAGTAATAATGAGAAAAAGACGCAAATTTTTCTGCACTTCAGAAGTTAAGGAACCTGTGGTGAATGATAAGATAATATGTAAGGTAATGTGTTTCATTATATATGAATAGTATTTTTTTATTTATATTATTTACCGCAGAACTTACTTGAATATATTTTTTAGGATCGTTTATTACTGCCAATTGCTGGATCTTCTTGCAGAGATGCTATTATGTACTGGCACCCAGATCTTACAGAAGAACATTATTGTGTTGGCGCACTTGAAACTAAATCAGCAGTCCACATAATGGATATTGAAGGTCAAAGAAAAAAATACTATTATTAGCTACAACAATAATTCGTCATTATTATATATATATATATATATATATATATATATATAAATCATAGGATCGTAGGAAATGAAAGGTTGTGATCTTTGCCTACCCCCATGAGAAAAAAGCCGTTAACCGACTTCAAAAAAAAGAAGAAGATTCTCAATTCGACTGATTTTTGTTTCTTTTTTGTATGCATGTTATGTATGTATGTATAATATTGTATCGACTTATGATGTTAAAATACGTAAGTAGTTTAAGGGATGTTCTTTTATAAAATACAGATATAATTTAAATCATTCATTAAGTTAATTTACAAACTTCATTGCATTGCAGGTGAGATGTTTTGTAAAGGTGATGACTACTCAAAAAGGGAATATTTACTTGCATGTGATTTTTATGAAGATCAAGAAGCACCAGTAGCAGATCTTCTGCAATACTATCCTGATCCCGATGCAGATACAACAACCAAATCTATTTAGTTACAGTTAATACCAGGGCTGGATTTAAATTTGTGCCGCCCTGGGGCACTGAAGAAAATGCCGCCCTATGAATTAAATTTTATTTTAATAGTTTTGATATCTTATTTCTTAAAAATTAGAATAACTAATTAATTGTTGGCAGTTTATGTTTAATTTATCAATTCCAACTTATCAATTCCAGAAAATAAAAATATCAACTTTTATTATTTCAAACCTTTATGGAAATAAATTAATTAAGCTATTTGAATAGTTTTCACTTGAATTTCCTATATAGTATACAAAATTTTAATTTAATACATAATGCATAAATTATATCCCTTGAAAGATAAAATGTTTATTTAAAAGAATTAGTTAATTATATATTGTAAAGAAACTTTTTTCTCAGTTTCCAAATTTTGTCGCCCTAGAAAATTTGCCGCCCTGGGCACTAGCCCCGACTGCCCCTAGTGTAAATCCACTACTGGATAATACGTATATTCGCTGGATTAAATATTACTGTATCTATTTATTTTTATTTAAAATACTCGCCATCTAATTAATCCGATCAATTTCTTTGAGAGTCAAAACAAACAAATTATAAGATACCTAGGTACCTCGAAAAAAAACCCTTTCATCTTTTAGGTTTACATAGTAGATATTTATGAAGTTTAATTATTTTTTTTCGTCCTTTTTCACTTAAAGTTAACCGTAATTTCACACCCAAAATCAAAACATTGAATTAACAATTAGTTTCCTGATGGAATACAAAATCCTACTAAAGAACATTACACGTAGGATGTTTAATAAAATGTTTAATTTTTTATTCAAGGTTATTTATACTATATTAGAAAGCTGAAGATACTACTTGTCCGATGAAATAAAACTTTCAGTGTTAAATAGCCCATTTATCATGAAAGGGTGAAACCGCTGGCACAGCTAGTTTTTAGTATATACTAAAAACGGTTGTATGGATCGAATATTCATATTTAAAGAATTAGTATAAAACTTAAAGTAGCATCATAAAAACTCACGAATTAGAAGCTTTTTGGGTCGTTACGTTTTTCTCGCACATAAAATTACCTATGTAAATGCGACCATTTGAGCGATACGTTTAAGTATAAGATACTAAATCTTTAGATATTTCGATTTGAGTCTACAGTCAATGATCTTACCTACCTTACAAAAATAAGTCCATGTCTTGCACGTTTATTAGACGTTGCCATAATCAGTAGATTAGAGTAATCGAGATTCGAGCCGATTTTCCCATCCCTTGCCTAATTTTGATTTGCAGCGCGAAATGTACCTACTCAGAAAAAAAAGTCTCTGGATCTGCAATGTGCATTTGGTTTTATTTCTTCGTATAGATTTTGCGTCGTTACGTTAATGGATCTCTCAAATCTCAACAGTCGATAATTTCAACAAGGCCAGGCCGCTCAGTTTTGTGTAAACTAGAAATGTGAAGGGTCAGTTTAATAGAATTCAGACGGCTCGATAGAGGTTAGCGGGCAAAGCTGTCCCTCGGGGTGTCTGATCAGTGCTAAGGGTGGTCCCTTAACATTTTTACAATGCCTGATGAAAAAGTTCAGATGCGAAAGCAGCTTGGCCTTCTCGAAGGAGTGGCCATTATTTTGGGTATAATTTTCGGCAGCGGTATTTTCATATCTCCAAAAGAGGTTTTGGATAAAACCGGGTCGGTCTGGGGTTCCCTGACGGTGTGGACCGGCTGTGGCGTGCTAGCTACATTTGGCGCTTTATCATATGCTGAATTGGGTAAGTAACTCTTATAAACGGGGTATCTACCTATATCAAATCCTCTATTTTAGTTTTTGTAATTTGCATTGTTACAGTTTTTAGTATGATACCATGTAATGCGTTACATATGCAATTATTGATTTCCATATTAATTGCCCATATCAAGGTCGCCATTTTAGTTTCATATATCTGCCTCCAAGCCTTCTCTGAGGCTTATTGATAGTAAAACTGTAATGGACTGCAACACATTAAAAAGGCAGAAAATTTTAGTTAATTGATAGTAAATGTCTGCTTTTCATTAGAAAAACTTATGTGGATGCAAACTATAACACTTATTAGATTAAGTACAACTTTAGTATCTATAGACATTATAGGGGGTCGCACATTACAGACAAGAAAGTATATTATGATGAGGATGAAGACCTGTCTCAAGAAAAACAGTACAAAACAGCATTTTTAAAATTGAAGTTGCTAAGCTGTTACCTATTATGGATTAATTAATCTGGTTAACAGAGATGGTAGTTTACAGTATCCTCATACTGTATTCTCTGGGTTCTCCAAATGTGTATTTTTAAGTACCTATAGGTGGTTGTCAGGCTGGATGGCTGCTAAAGTATGTTTGATGTTACATATTGCACTAAATCTAGGATTTAAGAGTAATACAAATGTTCTCAAGCTACTAGATAGCTATTTGAAATAATATATTAATAACAAAGATAGAGAAGATGGACAAAATGTCAGTTCTTTTATCTGCCTAATTTTTCTCTTATTATAGAATTACTATTTATTATAACATAGATTGTTCAAACTTTTATACTGTAATAATATTACTTGGCCTTTAATGGTTTTGTATCTGTTATCTATTTCCTATGTTGTACATAGGCACAACTTTGGCCCAGAGCGGAGGCGACTACCACTACATCAACCAGGCTTATGGCGACCTGCCTGCCTTCCTGTACTTGTGGGATGCCATCTTTGTTTTCGTGTAAGTTTATCTCACATTTAATTTTCAATTGTTTATGTAAGTTAAAGCTGTTAATAATTGAACATCATAAACAAGTGCACAATATGAATATGGTTAGAATATTTGACCCATTGTAAAAGAAATCTGTTTCTGTAGACATGCTATTATGATTGTTTTTGTAACATCTGTAATTACAGCCTGGGATGCGATTATCTTGATAATAATGTCCTTGTGTTTATATCAAGTACAACATTAATCATTTCTTAATTGACGCATCAAGCTTGAGAGCCTTGTACTTTGTCCCCGAGCAATTGACATGCATACTGTGTTAATTATCTCTCATCCGTCTTTATTCAAATTGATATTAACATCTGTTTCTCTTTCTTTGCCATGGGCTTAAATTTTTGATTGAACCCCCATTTAATTTCTTTGGACTTCATACAGAGCTATTTTTTTTTTTGCAGACAGACGTCTTGCTCTTGCTTAAACAATTAAAAGTTAAAAAGTAAAAAAAAAGTATATTGCTTAATATACTTTTTTTTTTTAGACCAGTATGGCCAAATCATAAGATTTGTTTTCTATTATCGTATTGTATAAAGTTTACTATTATCTTGCCTATTTTATAATAGGCAAGATAATAGTAAACTTTGACGAAGATACAATGCATTCAAGTTGCGCGTGACGTCACACATTCGTAAAATTTTTGCTAAATAACGATGTTGCAAGCCCCCACTCTAAAACTTTGATGCTCTTTATCTTTATGATTTTTTGTCAATTTGATAAGGCGAAAAATATGTGTCTAGTATTTTTGTATAATCTAACTGACGGATTGAATAGAATTATAGTTTTTGAATGCAGTCATCATTGCTGATCAAAGCAACTTATAGGGATTGACATAATAGCGAACATTAAAAAGCCTGATTGCCTGGTCAAGACAGTTTAATCATCCTAAAATTATTTATTTGGGTATAAAAATTTAGAGATATGTAGCACAAGTATAAAATGCTGCAGGTATTTTTGATATCACATAACTGTAGGGTACTAATGAAACCACCTAAAAAATTTTAGTCATGAAGTGAAAAAAAATCCGAATCATCAAAATGATGCGATGTTTAATTATAAATGGTTTCTTTTAACTCTAATTTATTGTTTACTTTCCAGCCCTAGTACCAACGCTATCATGTCGCTGACGTTCGCTAACAACATTCTAAGTCCGATATTCCCAACCTGCCCCATCGATCCAATGGCTAAGAAATTGCTGGCTGCTGTCACAATATGTAAGTGTTTTAATACTGTTGTCTTATGTATTGTAAATCAACATTAGAGGCAACTAGATGTTTTGGTCCGGTTCGGCTTGGACCACTATCCTGAATTAATCTGTGGTTACATGGTTGGATTTAATAATAACTTAAAGTTACATGGTCGGTTCAACTCGTCATACATTTGACTGAAGTGACTTTTACTCATTGAGTACATAAACTTCTATTATCACCACTCTATGTAATTGATAGTAAATCAATTGACATACCTGTAAAATAATAGTCCAAAATTATGATTTTTACTATTTCCTCAAATTTTCCATTCCGTTTTCAGGTTTCCTAACGTTCATAAACGCCTATAACGTAAAGATAACGATGCGCATAGAGATGGTTTTCATGTTCACGAAGGTGGCGGCACTCGTCATCATAGTGGGAGGCGGCTTTGTGTACATCGCCAAAGGTAAGAAGCCTTAAGGCTGCGCTGAGATACCTTTAGAGCTCTTCGGACCAGCTGTGTGATGCTGTGATGCTGCAGCTGGAACTGTCAAAATGCCAATGGTGGGGTTTCCTGGAGGCCCTAAATGTGGACACCTCCCTATAGTTAGTTAGATAGTGAAGCATTAAAATCGAATACTGTTATTGAAATGAAATGAATTGATCTTTATTTATAAAGACTTAAAAAAAGTACTTGTAAATCGGCAGAAAAAATCAAAATTAAATATAATTAGAAACCAATTCATACCGAAAAAAAAACCAGCAAGAAACGCTATTGAGCGAGGACTCTAGCAGTCAATTTAGATGGGGCCTCAAACAGAATTGTTATGCCTAAGCTCTGGACAAAAGATATTCCCAAACGCCTTTTTCACGCCTTAGCTACGAAACAAATAATAATGAAATTTTGATGTCTGATATACATAAAAGCCCATAGGAGAATCGCATCGCAATATTTTAGGAGATATCGCAGTTTTAAAATAACATCACAGCCCAAATGTATGCAACGGAATCAGACTCTAAGTAACATTTCTTCGCAATAACGTGATTGGTGCTACAGTTTTGACTGGTCCAGCAATAGGGCAATCAGAGCTGATACCACGCATCCCTATGATACCAATGGATTTGCCTTTTAACTCTAAAATAATTAAATTTCCGATGAAGGTATTGTATCGGTAACAATTTATAAGGCCCAGGGGCACACATTTAAGCATGCAGGAATAGATTTAGGCCAATAATGTTTTTTCTAAATATAATGGCAACTAATGTTGCCCGTGCAAAATACATTATTGTTGTTAATATTGTGTATACCGTGTTGTTAATATTGAATTTACAAGTATATACTTATTTGTAATACTACTGTCGATTCTGATATCCGTAACACAAGTGCTTAAGCTACTTACCTCGGAGTCAGATCAATGTATATGACATAGTCCAATATTAAAAAAAAAACAAATTCCAGGGGGCACGGAACACTTCGAACATGGCTGGGACGGCACTACGGACTCGGTCGGGGACTGGTCAGTCGCCATATTCTCCGGTATATTCGCATATTCCGGATGGTGAGTACTCCTTATGAAATGAAATGAAATGAAATGAAATGAAATGAAATGAAATGAAATTGAAATGAAATGAAATGAAATAAAATGATCTTTATTTATATAGGCTTACAAAAAGCACTTATAAATCGTCAGAACAAAATAAATATAAATATAAACCGGTTCAAACAGCAGATTCTACCGAGAAGAAACCGGCAAGAAACTCGATAGTTACTCTTTTAAATGCCAAGACTTAATAGCTATTATGTAGTTACAATATTTTTTTTTTGTCAATTTAAATCTATCAGTGCAGACGAACAGCCCATTATGCGACTGGCCATATATTCTTATCATTTAAATAATCTTCTACCTTATAGTAGCCCTTTTTAATCAAACAAGTTTTAATATATAATTTAAACTTATGCTCAGGTAGATCAGTGAGACTTTGTGGCAGCTTATTAAACATTTTGATACTTAGACCAATAAAAGAATTACCACTCCTATGAAGTCTATAACTTGGAACAGCAAGCTTGTGTTTATTCCTAGTGTTAAAAGTATGTGTATCTGATTTTTTAGCAAACATGTGTATGTTTTTGTACACATACATGATACAGTCCAGAATGAACTGCGAAGCTATTGTTAAAATATTGATTTCCTTAAATATTTCTCTAAGTGAATCACGTGGTCTGAGGCCGTATATGGCCCTGATGGCTCTTTTCTGCAATATAAAAATGGCTTGAATATCGGCCGCAGATCCCCACAGCAGCAGACCATATGACATCACACTGTGAAAGTAACTGAAATATACCAACCTTGCCGTTTCAATATCAGTTAGACTCCTTATTTTTCTCACTGCATATGCAGCTGAACTAAGTCTCCCTGCCAGGGCAGCAATATGGGGAGCCCATTGAAGTTTTGAATCTATTGTGATTCCAAGGAACGTAGTAGAATTAACAACTTCAATAGGTTCATTATTCATAATAATATTAGTGTCAATTTGCCTTACATTGGGCAATGAAAATTTAATACATTTGGTTTTCTTGGCATTTAGTAATAAATTATTGGTTGTAAACCAATATAGTATCTGTGAGAGAGCATTATTTACATCGTCAAACTTGTCTTTCTGTCTATCGATTTTAAAAATAAGAGAAGTATCATCAGCAAATAATACTGTATCACATAAGTCCCTCGTATAGTAGGGCAGGTCATTTATATATATCAGGAAGAGAAGGGGCCCCAATATTGATCCCTGGGGCACTCCCATAGCTAAAGGGGTGCCAGGAGAATTACTTCCATTCACATTTATTACTTGACGTCGGTCATTTAGGTATGACTTTATTAGATTAAGCGAGTTCATTGAAACACCATAATGCCTTAGCTTAATCAAGAGAGTCTGGTGATCTACGCAATCAAAGGCCTTAGAAAGATCACAAAAAATTCCTACAGCATCCTGCTTGCCCTCCCATGCCTCAATAATATGTTTTACAAGCGTTATTCCTGCATCAGTGGTAGATTTACCCCTGGTGAATCCAAACTGTTTCTTATGTAATAAGTTATTTAAAGAAAAGTGAGATAGTAACTGAGTAAGTATAATCTTTTCAAAAATCTTGCTTAGGGCTGGCAATATAGATATAGGTCTATAGTTGGACGGGTCACTTCTATCACCTGTTTTAAATAATGGAATAACTTTGCTATGTTTCATTAAATTTGGAAATTGACCATTGTCTATACATTTATTGAAAAGTTCTGCTAAAAAAGGGGCAATAGACTGTATTATGTGCTTTAATAAGTCTATTGAAATTCCCCATAAATCCTCAGTCTTTTTTACGTTAAGTTCTCTAAAAGTTTTTAGAATAGTTATATCGTTGATATGATGGAAATTAAATGGAGTGTTACATTCAACAACGTTAGATTTGAGGATGGAATAAGCAAGACGCGGACAAGAATTTAATGAGCAGGTAATCGCAGTTGGAATGCTAGAGAAGTAGGTTTCAAAGGCATTTGCCACTTCATCGTCTGAATTAAGATATTTATTACCAATTTTTAAAGAGAGCTTGTGATGTTCTGTTTTATTTTTACAAGTCTCTTTATTAATTACATTCCACGTGGCTTTAATTTTATTACTAGAATTTACAATTTTGTTTTTAATATAAATCGATTTTGCAACTATACAAACTTTTTTAAATAATTTTGAATAATTCTTGACGTATTCGATTATTTTCAGGTCGTTTGAGTTTGCCTTAATATCATATAGATCGAATAGTCTACGTCTACTAGTGTGAATGCCCTTTGTGGCCCAGTCACTAAATTTAATTTTTGACTTATCCACAGTGACTGTTCTTTTAGTAAAAATACTTTTAAATTCTTTATCAATTACGTTAAAAAGAGCTTTATATGAATCATTAATATCTGCATCCCTAAACTGAATTAATGAAATTTTATTACCCACATTTTCCTTAAATCTGTCCACACGATGGGCTGTAACTGGCCTACAAGTAAAAGTTGATGAAGGGGTGGCATGACGGTATTCCAACGTTACAATTTGTCCACTATGATCAGAATTTACAAAATTAATTATTGATTTATTATTGACATTACAATTACTAAAAATATTGTCTATACAGGTAGCTGATGTAGGTGTAATTCTAGTAGGCTGTGAGAACAAGTGATGTAAATCAAAACTTTTAAAAAGATTTAAAAACATTACCGTATTTTGACATACATCTAAAATATTAATATTAAAGTCCCCACAAATTATAATATTTTTATTACAATTACTTACTTTTTTTAATACCTCTTCCATAGTGGATTCAAAAATGTGATAATTCCCTGATGGAGGTCTATAAGCACAAACAATAATAGACTGTTCAAGCTCTGCGCATGATAGTTCAATAGTTCGCTCAATTGACAGTGCGACTATATCTTTACGTTCTTTACATTTTAACAAGTTATTAATTAAAATAAGTGACCCGCCTCGAATAGCCGACTTTCTTGTGAACGAACTAATGACTGTGAAATTATCCATATTAATAATGAGCTCACTTTGCCTCAACCAGTGTTCTGTTAAACATAAAACGTGTATACCCATTTGATTGAGACAAAGTTCTATTTCTAGTTCTTTGCCAGAAAAGCCTTGAATATTCTGATGAATAATGTTTAATACATTGGACCTTTCTTTTGTCACTATTGAGCTAGAGATTTCCTCTATTGTCTTATAATATAATTTAAATTACTAGGAAATACTTCCTGATTATTATTATTAATGTCACATTTATGCTCAATAGAAGCAGGTTGGGTAGCCAAATTTTTGGCTGATTGGATAATATAATAAGATAGCGAAGCTGCTAACTGTCTTTTGTAAAATTTCACAAGATAAAAGTTATCTTTTGTCAATAATGCTTACTAATGTGAAATGTACTGTAGATCTATTTAGTTATTTACTTATCTGGATATTTGTCTGTCCCGTGTTGGTCTGGAACTTAAAAAAAATGTGCCAACTGCGTTTCTTACCTAGCATGTCGTAAAAGGCGACTAATGGCATTTCGGGTTTTGGGTATATGCAGTGGAGGATTTACCCTAAGGCCCAGTAGGCCCGGGCCTAGGCCGGCCAGATATTAGAGGCGGCCAATCGTGATAAAAATTAAGTGATGACGCTTTAGTTCCGAGAATTATGGCCTGGGGCCTAGAGCGGCCAAGAATGTAAATCTCCCACTGGGTATATGATTGTGTAGGCGACAATGTGATGTCATTACTTTTTCACAGTGTTCCATCTAACCCAGCCCAGTGTTATATTTGGCTGAATGTGGTTAAAGGCCGTTGGTCGAGTGGTCAGAGATCCTGGCCACGAAACCAAGGGTCGCGGGTTCGAATCCCGCTAGGGGCAAATGTTTCGTGTGATGAACGTGGACATTTGTACTCGAGTCATGGATATTTATAAACATATTTAAGTATGTCTATCCGTTCACCTAGTATCCATAGCACAAGCATTAGCTTAGTTTGGAACTAGGGAATTGGTGTGCCAGTCTGGATAAAAAAAAAAAACTGTCCCTTTGACTCTGCCTACCCCTTCGGGGATTATGGGCGTGATGTTATGTATGTATCTGGATACTTCTGGATATGAAGATGTCAAATTAATTATTCAGAAATAATCTGAACAACAAATTTAAAAATCATAGTCAACAAAGAAATATTATTCTCCTCTTCGCCCTCGCGCGTAGTTATAGTTTTGAGTAGGTGGGTCTGTCCAGGAATTGGTTACGTGTATACATATACGACAATAACGCTCGAGAATTTACTTGCAAGGAGGGAGTATCATTATGGTAAGAATAAGGGTCATCCCTTATATACTTACTAGCTGACCCGGCGAACTTCGTTCCGTCTAACAGTCTAACTAAACTTCACGCCACTTCCCTAGCGGGGTAGGCAGAGAGAACCGAACGCCATATGGCACGATCCTTACACACCTCACTCGCCCCTTCAACATTCATAATCCTTTTCATACAAGCTCTACGATTTTTATGACTCCTAACATCACCTTCTTTTAATACACGACCAATCTGGTCGTGGTAGGTGAGCCTGGGCCTTCCGCGGCTCCTACATCCTTCCACATTCGCATTGTATATCTGTTTAGTCAATCTTTCGTCATCCATTCTTTCCACATGTCCGAACCACCGGAGCATGCCTCTTCTTACCTTGACTCCTCTAACATCGTCGTCTAACAGTCAATGACACATAATCGGGTTAAATAAATTGAGGTGTAAGCTATCCTATCTTTCAAGTTGGGTCAAACTGCACACGGTGTGCAAATTTGATTAAAATCGGTTAAGTAGTTTCGGAGTCCATCGCGGACAAACAACGTGACGCGTAATTTATATGTATTAAGAAATGTGCTTTTATATCCGTTCATCTAAATGATGTGTCTTGTTTAATAAAGGAACTACCTGAACTTCATGACGGAGGAGCTGAAGGACCCGTACGAGAACCTGCCGCGCGCCATCTACATCTCGCTGCCGCTCGCGACCGGCATCTACCTGCTCGCCAACATCGCCTACCTGGCCGTGCTGGGGCCCAACGGCGTGCGCGCCACAGAGGCCATCGCTGTTGTAAGTGGAACCGCTAACCGCTGTTCATCTAGCTTTATTTTTCAACTAGCTGACCTGGCGCACTTCGTAACGCCCCGTTCTAGGATTTTCAATACCCATTTTTTTTCCGTGCACCTTTTTTTTTTCATAAGAACCGTCACCTGACGTAACAAACACAACAAAAAAGAATTAGCGAAACCGGTTCAGCTGTTTTCGAGATTTGCGCTTAGCAACACATTCAGCGGTTAATTTTTATATTATAAATATTTTGATCCTTAAGGGGTTCGCCACATATCCTTCACTTTCCCTATTTTACATAGCTACTATAAAGTACAAGTGGCGAACTCGTCGCCTACACATTCGCTTAATATCACCTGATCAATTTGGGTATCCTACTCAACAGGATTGCATATTATTCTATTGAAACGCATTCAGCATCATATCCTTAATACCTGGCACTGATGAGTAAAATGATAAATATCTGGTCCCATATTGTCATTATCGCCATAATGTATGTAAATATGTAATATAATTAATTGTAGTGTACATGCCAATGGAGAAAATGCATACATACATAACACACACATCACATACCCATAATTTCCAAAGAGGCAGCACGCCCCATTCAGCCTAGAAAGTATAAAATTGGTATATGAAAAAAAAACTTTTTATTTATTTAAATAAATAAATTCTCACGACTGACACACCAATTCCCTAGTTCCAAACTAAGCTTACGCTTGTACTATAGATACTTGGCGAACGGATAGACATACTTTGAATAAGTTTATAAACATCCATGACTCAAGTACAAATGTCCATGTTCATCACACGAAACATTTGCCCCTAGCGGGATTGGTTTCGTGGCCAGGGTCTCTGACCACTCGACTAACGGGCCAGTCATTTATTATGTGTAATATAATTTTTACTTTTATTTCAATACTTACATTCCTAGAATCTACTTGTTTAATTAGTAAAAAAGCTCCAGACAAATTTAAACCTAATAAACGTACCAAATATTTTGACCCAATGTGTCAGAATATTTATTTATATGAATATATTCTGACACATTGGGTCAGAATATTTGGTACATACATTCTGGATAAGCTTATTAAACTATTAAGGAAATATTGTGAGTTTGTTTCCTCTTTACTAGATTTTACATCATATTTGCATGCTATATTTTATTAAGATATCATCTTTGTCTGAATGATGATTATCTGCGTTATTTATTTCTCACATTGTTTCCTTAATCTAACTGATACAAATTCTCAACCTTTTGCAATGCGAAGAATCCCTAGCTGGCATGTAGCAGTTGTTTATTTATTTTCAATTCTTCGGTTCGAATACAATAAGTCTTAATGAGTTTATTTATCTGGAAAATGTTGATTATTATTGCTTTATTAGTTAGTCAATCTGCTCAGATGTTAATAATCGATATTATAATCAACCTCATATCTTTGTGTCCCGTACTTAGACGTGATCCGCTTAGGCCATAATCCAGGATTTAGCAAACCTGATAATTACGTTGAAGCGACTGCCTATCTGACCTGCGTTACTCTTATATAGGGGAACCAGACAATTTTGATCATGGTTACACATCCTTAGCTGTTGGAATGTACAGGTTTCATCACGATGTTTTCCCTCAACGTCGACGTAGTGGTATAAATACCTAGATACATTTGAAAAATCCAGAGGTACATAGCCAGGTTTAAACTCGACTCCTCGGTTAAGAGGCGCGTGTCCTTACCATTGAGCTACCACCGCTCAATAATAAGGGATATTATAAGAATTGGAAAAAGGATTATGGCAAATAATTTTAAATGTTATCAAGTGCAATGTTAGTCTAGGAATGTTAATAATATTTTAATTGTGTTTATCAGTAATGTTTGTTACTCAAACTAAACTAATAAAACTAAACTTTACGCTACTTCTTTAGTGGGGTAGGCAGAAAGAATTGTTAAATAATTTGTTAAATAATTTTTAATAAAATAATATCATTTCATTTTTCCGTATATATACCTAATTTATGTTACTTTATAAATATTTTAACATATCTATCATTGAGATGATTAAATTTTACCCTTATGGAGTGAATTGTACTTTTAGCATGTAATTAAATTATTTTTTATTGTAATGCTACTAGATTTTATGAAATGTAAGTAAGCTTCGCGTTTTGATATTTTATAAAAAATATTTTAAAATACCTTGATTATTTTTTAAGGCTAGGCGTAGTGTACACAGACATAGACAGACCCGTCGGTCTGTCTATGTCTGTGTGACACAGGCAAAACCAAGGGTCAAGGGTTCGAATCCCGCTAGGAGTAAGTGTTTCGTGTGATGAGCATTTATACTTGAATCATGGATGTTTAAAAACGTATTTTATTATGTCTATCCGTTCGCCTAGTATCTATAGCACAAGCCTATAAGCTAAGTTTGGACCTAGAGAATTAGTGTGTCAGTCTGGAGAATTGATTTATTAAGTAAGTTCTAAGTACATGAGTCGGCATAACCGTAATATTCGTTTGTGGCCAGGACTTCGCGATCGCGATCCTCGGGTTCGTGCGGTGGGTGATGCCGCTGCTGGTGGCGAGCGCGACGATGGGCGGGCTGATGGTGCACATCATGACCTCGTCGCGCATGTGCTTCGCGGGCGCGCGCAACGGGCACATGCCCGAGCTGCTCGCGCACATTAACGTGCGCTGCATGACGCCGATGCCCTCACTCGTCTTCCTGGTCAGTGATGATTCCTAACTTAGGGGTCCATTCATCATGTGAGGCTTGAAAGGGCGATTTTGGGGAAAAATTACGAAACCTCACCTGGGAGGGGGTTGTAATGGGATGATCACGTGTATTTATTTGGTTTCGTGTTGAACTCACCGGCGCAAAGCGGTGTCTGACCTGGACTCGCTGTTGCCAGAGAACGATTTCAGGCTTCCCGTGTTTTTCTGTGATTTTGGCGCCGAACATACATCCCTGTAATAAAAAAAAAATACACTATATAATAACCAAACTGCAACCCATTTATTAATAGTTTAAATAAAGATTTAATTTTAAGCTTTCATTAAATATAGCGCTACAGTTAGATATTTCAGTGACCGTTGAGAATATTCAATATTTTGATTCAAACCATAGAACAACAAAAAAAAAAACCTAATCTGGTTCGAGCTGTTTGCAGCAGATCAGAACAAACTTGACGTAGTTTGTTTTTATTTCTCAGATGCTGGTTTCCCTAGTGATGCTGATCCCGGACAACCTGACCACTCTGATCACTTACTGCACAGTGGTGGAGTCGTTCTTCACGACCCTCACCTGCAGCGCTGTGTTCTGGCTCCGCTACAAGAAGCCCGATCTGCCTAGGCCTATCAAAGTTAGTATGAGCTTTTACATGTACATAAATAATAAATAAATAAATGTCCGACAACATCACATACATTGATCTGATTCCGAGATAAGTAGCTTAAGCACTTGTGAAAGGGATATCAGAATTTATAGTGATACAAAATCATTCACCAAGATTATACAAGTCATCATCATCTTCCTAGCGTTATGTCCCGTGCTTAGACGGGGTCCGCTTAGACCATGATCCAGGATGTAGCGAGCCTGGTAATTACATTGAAGCGACTGCCGATCTGACCTTCGTAACCCTAAGATAGGGGAACCAGACAATTTTTGGATCATGGTTACAAATTCAAAGTTGTTTGAATTTGCAGGTTTCATCACGATGTTTTCCCTCACCGTCGAGCTAGTGGTATAAATATGTACATAGATTTTTTTAAATCTAGAGGTACATGCCCGGGTTTGAACCCGCACTCCTCGGTTAAGAGGCGCGTGTCCTTACCATTGAGCTACCACCGCTCATACCAAGATTATACAAGTAAAGTGATACAAATAATGTACAATGATAGACTTGAAAATCGTAAGAAAACAAGGAATTCGAACGTGAAGCAATGGTTGTTCACAGACGTGCAACGTCACAATCCATTCAGCCAATCACAACCGTTTACGGTCACGTGACTCGTGCTTAAAATAAATTAATTTTATTTTGGGTTTTTTGGTAAAAATATTCAATATTTTTCATATTTATTTATGAGAACGCTGTTAAAATTCGTTAGGAATGCGGATGACAAAAAATAACTCATTATTTTTCATACTGTCAAATAGCCCATTGCCGTATTCCAGTAATTGGAAAACAAAAGCATTGAATTTCGACAAGCCCGATGGCGCATTCGGTAGTGACCCTACCCCATGCGCCAAGAGTTGTGGGTTCGATCCCCACCCAAGACAAACATTCGTGTGATGAATACTTGTGTTTGTTCTGTGTCTGGGTGTTAATATCCAATATTTAAGTACATATATATTTGTAATACCACTGTTTTTTTCTGATATCCGTAACACAAGTGCTTAAGCTACTTACTTCGGAGTCAGATCAATGTATGTGATGTCGTCGAATATTTATTTTTTTAATATTATTGTTAGTGTTTTAAATAAATCTTAAAATAAAATATTAAATAATAAAATAAATAAATCCCTCATCTGTGCTTAGGTAATACTTAAACAGACGGAATATTTTGTGTCATTTAACGGCGTCTTGGCGTAATATTGAGTTAATTCTAAAAGCCGGCACCGTCCGCGGGTTTGAGTTATATTTGACTTTCGTTGCATAGTCGCGTGACTTTACTTATTTCATGTGGTATAGGCTGGTATTACTACTTACTATAAACGGACGGGTACTAGCCAGCTTGGGTAGTTTGCCCAATACCCCAAGTGTGAAATCGCTTACACGCGAAAGTTAAGAAAAATATATTTGTTACACATACATAACATCACGCCCACAATCCCCGAAGGGGTAGGCAGAGTCAAAGGGGCAGCAAGCCCCTTCAACCACATTCAGCCAAAAATAAAGCCGGGCTAGGTTAGAGGGAAAATTGTGAAAAAGCAGTGATAAGCGGCTAACCTGTCGCCTACACAATCACACACCCAAAACCCGATATACCATTAGTCGCCCCTGACAACATGCTAGGCAAGAACCACAGTTGGCACATTCTTTTTAAGTCCCAGACCAACATGGGACAGTGAATTGGGTTGGATGGAAAGCTGTGAAAAAGGAGTGACAAGTGGCTAGCTCGTCGCCTACTCAGTCACATACCCAATAGCCCGTTATCCATTAGTCGCCTCTTACGACAAGCTAGGTAAGATCCACAGTTGGCACATTCTTATGTTGTCCCAGATTGACATGGGCCAATTCCCAGACCAACATGGGACAAAAAATATATAAAATATATTTGTTATTTAACATAAATTCCAGCTTATAGCTGCAAACTAGTATCTATACGTTTATAGGTTACTACCTATAAGTAATACCTCACTAAGTAAATAACTTATTTTTCTTTCATTCCACACAACTTATTTAATTTCTTAGAAAATAAGCAAGCGAGTAATCCATATGATTCACACCCCAGGTACCGCTGTGGCTGCCCGCCATATTCGTGTCGGCGTCGTCGATCCTGATGGTGGTGCCGATCCTGAGCGAGCCGGTGGCGGTGATCGGCGGCGTGGTCATCACCCTGGCCGGCGTGCCCGTGTACTACGGCTTCGTGAAGAACAGGCCTAAGGTGGTCCGGGACGCGTCCAGTAAGTGGAAACATCGTGTTTATCATGCTTTAATCTAGCTACTAACAAGTATGAAATGTTACATAGAATTAGTCTATCAAGACTATATTCTTGTTTCTAGCATGTCGTAAAAGGCGACTAATGGTATATTGGGTTTTGGGTGTGTGATTGTGTAGGCGACGAGCTAGCCATTTGTCACAATGTTCTTTCTAACCCAGCCCAGTTTTATTTTTGGCTGAATGTGGTTAAAGGGGCCTGCTGTCGCTTTGATTCTGACTACCCCTTCAGGGATTATGGGCGTGATGTTATATATGTATGTTAGACTACATTCATAGATAACATTATGATCAATTGTTATTATGTAAATATATAAACACATTATAAGTAACTTTTAATATTTATGTGTAAATAATATAAATTAATCTTTAAACAATCTTGATAATTCATCATCATCATCTTCCTAGCGTTATGTCCCGTGCTTAGACTGGGTCCGCTTAGACCATAATCCAGGATTTAGCGAGTCTGGTAATTACATTGAAGCGACTGCCGACCTGACCTTCGTAACCCTAATATAGGGGAACCAGACAATTTTTGGATCATGATTGCAAATCCAAAGTTGTTTGAATTTGCAGGTTTCATCACGATGTTTTCCTTCACCGTCGAGCTAGTGGTATAAATACGTACGTCGACTTGAAAAATCCAGAGGTACGTGCCCGGGTTTGAACCCGCACTCCTCGGTTAAGATGCGCGTGTCCTTACCATTGAGCTGCCACCGCTCCCTTTAAACAAAACAATCTTGATAATTGGATATGATTTATTAGTAAACTTGATAACGCTGTGACATATTGTCTTAAACTGTTCGTTTCTCTTGCAGCCAAATTGACACATTTCTGCCAAAAATTATTTCTGTCCGCCGTCGAAGAGAAAGATGACTGAGCCAACAACACTCCGATGTAAGGTTGAGAACCTCGCCATTGTGAACGGGACTCGAAGAATCTGCTGTATCCTATTAATTTATTAAAACTTAGTTAAGATGTTTGGAAGAAATGACGTCATAGAAGCCGAAATATAATTTCTATTCTTTCAATTCTTTGAACCTGGAAATTAAATCGAAATTGTTTTCAATTCAGATTTGAGTCAAGTAAGTATGTGCTGGTTAGTAAAGATTTCACATTAAGTTATTCACTAAACTTAATAAATCTTTAAGTCCAAGAATATACTAACCATAAATAATAAAAAAATGACATTTGTGCCATATTGAATGAAGTTTTGTATAAGTTCAAAGGATTTAAAGACTTAAGTATATAATGATGTCATTGATTCTCTTCAAACTTGTGTCTTAATTTGCTATACAATTTGGCTTTGAATAACCAAAGATTTTTAGACTTCATAGAAGTATTATTTTTTTATTTTCAAGGTACAAATATTGTATCCGCTTAGTGTACGTATGTTTTTAAGGAGGTATTAAATGTTTGTGTGATTTACATACAGGGTTATTTGAAAAATTCAAAAATTATTAAATTAATTAGTATTTATCCTCCCGGTAATCAGGTGGTATAGACAGAGAAGCCTAAGGCTTAGATTAGTATTATTATTTTTTAACCAAAGATAAACTTAATTTATATTTTTTTTACATAAATATCTTCAGTATTAGCGAAATTTATCCACGCCTTTTTTTAAAATACGAAAACGTATGTTAAGCAACAAGTAGCCCTGTATGAGTGATACTGAGATTGAACGAAATAATCTTATTTAATTAGCCACATTGGCTAATATTTGTGTGCTTTAAGATGTAAACATTTTTGTTGATTTTTTTTAGTAAAGTTTAGTTGAGTGAGATGTTGCATATCATGCAAATTTTATGCAATCAAATTGAATCGAAGGTCTGGCACATAACGAATGATATATATATTTGTAAAAAAAAAACTCTAGATAATTATCAATTTGGCTTTGTTAGGTGTTTATATTAAAAACATATCATTTACTGAGAAACATTCGGAGTCGTAAACTTAGCAATAATATATTGAAAAATATTTTGTCAATTATTATAAGGACATTCTGTGCCTAAACACCTATTATATTCCAAAATGGGATTGTTCATGAATGTCTGTAAACAGACTATCACGCATGATAAGACCATGTCTGGTCAGTTACATACATTTTAGATTTCATATAGATTTGACACAGACGGATGTCGCTACAGGCATCATTTAGACTGAATGAGAAAAAAGTTTTTATTTCACTTTTAAAAAATGTTTTTTTTATATAAAATAAGTTATTTGCGTCATTTCTTAGATAATTTATAAAATTTAGGTGAAAAACATAAATTTAAAATATTTTCTTCAGAAACAAACCAAAATAATATTTGTTTTAAAACCATGAATTTTACGCAGATGGCGTATTATTACTAAGAAACAACTTACCTGTGCTTGTTGCGCCATCTTGTATTATTCCTGACAAACAGACTAAACTTTGCTGTAGTTCCAATTACTCACCACTGTCGCTGTTCTTGCGCGAGTTATAGCAGTAACTTTTCAAGTAGGGGCAGTGACCCTCTGTTGTAAGTGAAATGTGTGAGCCGGGATTGTAGGGATTGGAAGGTTGTGGTGATCTCCGCGGACCCCACGGGCAATATGCGGTACTTAGTTACTGTGCGAGACTTACTGTTCAAGTTGATTGTACTTGTTTAGATATTCTCATTGTTTTTACATTCGTTGCTTCCTTTTTATCATTGTCTACCTTCATTGGTAGCTTATAGGTTTTTAATTGTTTTTTTTTTGGTTGTTTAGTTTATTGATTTGTGTTTTTAACGTTTACTCCTTACTTAGAGGCACGGGAATGGCAATTGAGACAAAGGGTGCTCTAAGACGCTATTGAAAGGTCACATTTACAATTTTAATGAATTTGAAATGAAATTGGGTTTCGGGATTCGGCTACAAAATCACTACGTTCATAATGTGGTTAATCAAACTATTTTTTTTTCCATATTTATATGAATAGGTAAATACACTTTTAACAAGCTGCCAATCAAAAAATGGCCGCAAGTAATCTTATATATAAAAATAAATTGCTGTTAGTTAGTGTCGCTAAAACTGGAGAACGGCTAAACTTATTTGGCTGATTTTGGTTTTAAAATATTGGTAATCATCTAGGGAAGGTTTGTACGGTAAGAAAATATGGAAACATTGCGAGGAAAATAATAAAAGATAATCCGAAAACGGGGCGTTAGGAAGTGCGCCAGGCCAGCTAGTTTTAATTAAAATAATGTTAATTAATTTTTCACAAAAAATTTCACCCACTTATTTGTTCGATATAATACCATCCGTTTTACAGCAGTGCGCGTAAAGATTTCGGAAAACTATGGTTGCCGTTGCCCTTTCGGCCGCAACCTCATTACAGCTAGGTATAAACAGGTATCACTTTGATACATTTTTTCGTTCATGACGTATATCGATCATTTTAATATTAAATTGAAGCTTATTTTTTTCTGAGTATAATGTTATAAGGTTGCCTTTGAAAAAGTGACCGCAAATAGGAGTTGCCAGCCCTGAAAGCGAATTTCATAATGATGATCACATTGACTGATACTTGCAGTGATGAGCTTGATAGCAGCGACGATAGCGGAAGTGACGATGAATGAGACGTTTTTGTTTTTAAATAATTTTCATTAATCTTATATAAATACCACCATCATTAATCTTATATATATATCTAAATATGGAAAAAATTTAGTTTGAGCAACCACATTATGAACGTAGTGATTTTGTAGCCGGATCTCGTACTAGTTGGCGCTTCGTCAAATATACTTAAATTGTGTTTGTTATTTAGTTGTTTGCGGTGGCGTGTTTAATTATACTTAGGTTTTGTGTTGCAAATAACTTTGTACATGTGTTATCAATTTTTGATTTTTACACCTAGTTTTACATTTTGAATTGCAACATCTACGATACCTATTGCCTCATTTCAGTGCTACATATAAGTTGGTATTCGCGTTTCAACAATACTCCCGACAAATACGATAATGTATTTCTCTTATTGTCATGTACTTATTTACTCACTATGAAGACTTACAGCATGTATTGTGGTCCCTTTCGGGACTGGTATAAGAATCTCAGTAATTATTTGCCTAACCGGACATATATGGAGAAACTTCTAGCTAAGTATTACGAATGTAATAAAAAACTATGACGGCGTTATAAGGCTCAACTGACCCCGGCCCACTCTTGTATTATGATGCACAACTTTAATATCCCCCATGTATTCCGGTCTGGCTGTTCAGTATTATCTCTAGGACTAATCCTAATACTTGTTATACCTATAGCTAGTGTGTTATACCAAAGAATATTACTTTATTTATATTAATATTATACCCCGGATGGACCATGTGACATTGAATCAATTACTTGGTGTGATCTGTTTGGAATAATCACGGGGCCTTATATACAAAGGGTATAATATGTCAATGCATATATAAATAACGACTTAGTCTACTTTAGTAAGTGGTTGTTTGAACTACATTTGTCTAATCGTATGAGACATGGCTCGATATAGCCATATTATTGATAAGACACTTGGGTTACATGAATTGGATTACTTGGATTGAAAATATTTAGGTACTTAATAACTGCAATATTAATTGTCTTATATATATTCAATTATATAAAGACCAATGAGGACATACTGACTGCCTCTTTATTGCCATTGTGATGCGCGAAAAGGGGCCATCCATAAAGTATGTCACACGAATTTAATGATTTTTTGACTCCCCCCTCGTCCTTGTCACAGCTGGTCACATTTGTGGACTCCCCCCTCCTTAGTGTGACATCACATGTTTTGCAATTTTACATCCAGAAATAGCAAATTATTATGATATATTAGATTTGAAACGTGATGTCACGAAACTTAGGACCGCTCCCACCGCTTGTGACACCATGTCACACATTGTAGACCCCCTCCGTCCCCCTCCGTCCCCCTCCGTCTTCCTTTACGTGCGACTAGTGTTACCCAAAGCAAGACTCTTGCGGCGGTCTTGCATGCCGTTATCTTGCAGACTCAATCTTGTTCTTGATCAAATGTTGCTTGTCGCTTGGTGCTAGGTTAAGACCAAGCAACAAGCAACATTTAAGCAAGAACAAGACTAAATCTGCAAGATGACGACATGCAAGACCGCCGCAAGAGTCTTGCTTTGGGCAACACTACCGGTGCGACGTACTTTATGGCTGGCCCCAATGTAAATGGGATGTGGTTTACATCTGGGTGACTGGGCGCACAGTAGTGCCCCCTCCATGACGAGTGTCAGTTACTTTTCCGCGGGTCCGCAAAGATTATGCGAAATACACATGGTCGATGAACGATTTGTCTATGAATTATTTGCCGACCAACTATTGCTCGATTGATCGTAAAAGCGAAAAGCTTTTTGCCGAAGTATTTATGGTCGACGAACGATTGGCCGAATGAACTTATTACCAAATATCTAATGCTCGATTGGTTTTAAATTCGAAAAACTTTTTTCCGAAGTGTTTATCGTCGACAAGCGATTGGTCGAATTAATTTAATCGACAAATTATTAAGAATAAGACTCACGAGTGAGGCATAATTATTGATTGATTCGATTGCAATTTAATTTTCTTAAATGTTTGCCTTCTAATTAATGGAATAAATTCAATTTGTAAACATCACTGCGTTTCCTATGAGTGATTGCTCATACTTATTATTTATATAGAAAAAATAAAACACAATAGACTTCTAGGATCTAATAATTAGTCCTGTTATTTTAACATTGATAAGCTTGATTTGATAAAGGGCTTGGCTTATTAATGTTATTTAAAAAAAGAGGTCTCCTTTTCCTCAGACACTAATTTGATACAACCCCAGTTCGATCTGGCGACGTCTGTAAGCCTGAATTGTTTGTCCTCATTGTCTGGTGTGCAAGTGTAGTCTGGGTCCACCGAGACGGTATTAGTAAAACTTGTTCCTTTTGTTAAATTATGCTGAATATACGTAAATACTTGACAGTCAATAGGGATCTGACTTAATTTTTTCTCTCCTGGTTGTATACAGTTTAGTGTCAAATATCGTCTCATATATAATATAATGAGAACTGATTATAAAATTAAAAGTTGTGTCAATGGAGACTGATAGTCTTATATACTTGGGAGCAAAGAATTCAAGCACTTTTAGATTTTCAAATGTATCATTAGTATTTGTACTGTAAACAACAGGGTAAAGAGATAGATGTTGTTGGAAAAATCCTATAATAGATAGCATACAAATGTTGGTATTGAATTTCTATTAGATAATCCCGCAGAATAATGGACTCCTATTAGATATACTAATTCTAAAAAATCATAGCGACATAAATATATTTGGGTTAGATGAATAGATATGAAAAATTGCATTTTATAATGCCTGAAGTGCTTTGCTCTTGAGTAAAATGTTAAGTCTGAATTACCAACTGTGCTTTTGAGACTCATAGTTATAAATTTGATACCAGTTTTGAGATGAGTATAATCTGTCGTTTAACCTATTCTTGCATAAGCTCTCTACAGTATGAAATAAGTATTTATTATGCCATAATATATAATAGTCGTATACTACCATAACATTTACTGGTATATTGCAAGTCGGCCTTTCTGCTTAAAAATTGGTGTGAAAGTTATTTATCTTACAATAAAATGTAAACTGCTTTCTTTATACATATTTTATTAAGGCTTGGGAAGGAAGAGCAATGTAATTTATGTAATCAAAAATTGTGTTATTCAAAAGATTTACTATTTTTATAAGTTTAGGACTCATTTATTTATTTTTATATAATCTGACTTTATGAAAAAAATTATATGTGAAATGTGTTTCTAATTTATATTTCTCAAATGCTCACAACTCTCGAGACAGTTTATATTAGTATTTACTTAGTAATGATAATATTTCAGTGCCAATTTTTTAGATTAAGTAGTATCGTAATTTTTTAACACTTCTAATTGGATTGTGAAAAATATACAACATATGAAATCAAAACGTTTGTTATTTATTACAAATTCTTACGTATACTACTCGTATAAATGCGAAGCTAATTTATCTGACTGTTTGCCCGTCATATTTTATCGTCTAGACAAATTAAAATAAATTTATTGAGATAAACTTAGTATGTACCTACATCTTGATTTAATCCCGCGTAGGCTGTTGCTATCATTATTATTTCTTGAATATTATAGATCATTTTCAACGTTCAAAGTCTTTATAATCAGCCGAATTCTACGCGGGTTGAAGCAAAATCCATTGAAGTACTTGTAACTAAAATACAATTTATACAAACAAAAATATTATGTAGCTTGTTTATAAGCTTATACTTTTGACCTCTGGATTTTTCGAATCCATGTAGTACGTATTTGTACCACTAACATGGCTGTGAAGTAAATGTGTCGTAATAGAACCTGCAAATTCAAACTACTACGAGTGTGTTGAAATAATCTAAATGGTCTGATTTCTATACCTAAGAGTTTCGAAGGTGAGATCGTATGTCACCATACTTGCTAGGTATTATATCCTGGATCATGGTCTAGCTAGGCGCATCTTGAATTATTGACTAAGCATGGTACATATCGCTAAGAAAATTATGAATTGTGCTATTGACTAGTTGTAATACCTATGTAGAACAATTTTATTAACTTACTTAACTTGTAATCTTGACTTTTTTTTGATTCTTATAAAGTGGGCGTCTATATGAGATTCAAGTATATAAGTAGATCGTTTTCTATTTTTTCATATAAAACGCCTTTAGAGGAAGCTGTAAATTTTAACATATGCTACCTATATTGAATTTATGCTTAATATTTGTAGAAATAAATTATGAAAAAATTAATTGATTTAGAAGAAATATGTACTTAGTAAACGTACAACAAAGTTATTAGGTATTCAAGTATGCACTCTAGGGTCTATTTTATAACGTTTAAACATAGGTACCTTGTAAGGATCTGCAACATCTTACCAAATATTATTGATTTCCTCTTAGCAGTTAATGAGCTATGGGATGATTTATACCATGACTAGTGAATTGTTTTATAAGCAGCCTAATTGCATGAGATTCTAAATGGGGGCGGTTGGGGCGGTGCGCCCCGGGCCTCATAATTATTGTCTCAAAGTTCCTGCAATCATCCAATAACAAATAGTGGGACACATTTCGGGCAAGCAACACTGCTCGTATCCCTACTAGGGGCATTGTGCAGCTCTTTGCCGCCCCGCGCCTAAAACAGCCTTAGTCCGCCACTGGGGCTGGGTTAGATGGAAAATTGTGAAAAAGTAGTAACAAGTGGCTAGCTTGTCGCCTACATAACCACATACCCAAAACCCCGCATCTATTAGTCGATTTTGCGACATGCTAGGCCTATAACTCTGCCTACCCCTTCAGGGATTTTGGGCGTGATGTTATGTTATGTTATCTTGATAAAATTTGAGAGCGTACCATCGAAGGATGAATTATTATTTATTATCGATCAATTTTAATACTCAGGTGTTTTAAATAAAGCTATGTAGGTAGTCTCAGTAGTTACCTACTGCGTAGGCCGGGTATTACGTGTGGTGCGAGGACGCCTACCATGCCTACGTTTCCCCTACGAACAACGCTGCTGTTGCGAAGTTTCAAATAGTTTTTGCTTTAAGTAATTTTGATAACCTCTAGATAAGTGTAGTTAAATTAATCTGAGATCAATTTCGTTACGAATTATCTGACCAGTGTTTTCAGATAGCTGTTACTTTATTATTTATACAGCCAAAAACAGTTTTTATTTATGTTATCTAAAATCCAGGTCACAATTGGGGCTTGTAGCTTGAGTTGCCATGAAAACCAGATGTCGGTCGGGATTTTCTCATAAAAATATCCTACTTTACTTTTATATTATTGATATTTTATACAAACACGGATATAATATGCGAAATTGCGCGTTTATTAAAGGTAAGTAAGTAGGTGGTGAATTATAATATCAAAAGAGCTGGGTATAATATCTCGGCATATTTCCCCTTGAGCGGCTAAAGGAGGTGGTTTATGACAGTAACTAAGTAAGTAATAAGAAATACACCTGAATGAAAGAAGCAAGGGAAAATTGGATTGTTACACCTAAAAGGAAAAACTCAATTGCGAAGCATATTAAATGAAAAACGTAATGGGGAGAGCCAAAATCTTTCCAGTCGACATCTAAAGGATTTGCGGTAAGGTGTGGCTTTGGAAACCGTTCAATCAATCATGTCCAGTGATAAAGCACCTTTTTGGCACTGTATATTAGCTTTTTTTATAGATATTTTATATTTCTATAAAGTATCAAAAATTTTCATGTAATAAGTAATACAGAGAGCGGTCGTAGCTTAGTAGTAAGGACGTGCTTTATAAAATGCGAGGTGTGCTGCTTCAAACCCGGTTACGCAGATGGTTAGAGTATCTAATTATAGAACAACATTTTCGGTGTCATTAAATGTATAAAAACATATTACAGTCACGGACTAGTAAAAAAAGAAGGACTCCACGCTATCATACTATAGCGTGAAGCCACGTTTATGCACGTGTGAGTGGGATACTTATGGATAACAGATATCGGATATCTGTCATGTGGAGCACTTATTATGTCAATTTGTGACGTAAGTTGCGTGTCAAGGTGGAGCATCTGAGGAGCTTCAATGTCTAGTTAGTGGCGCGGAGTCCCTCTTTTTTTACTAGTCCGTGATTAAAGTCTATACTTAGTCGCTTTTTCTAATGGTAGGGGAGCCCAAGAGGGGATTTTGGGATTTACTCAAGCGCGGCAGATTACTATACAGGGAGGTACCTTGTACCCTATTAAATACCTCCACCAAGTATGTTTATGTGGCCGTGCGTCAAGGATAAAGGATCAGATTAATAAAAAAAAATTGACGATCTGAAATTCTCGAGCGCGTCAGATTAAGATAGGGTAAGTTAGTTATATGCTAAAAAGTGTATATTCCATTAATCTGACAATTTTCGATTGACGATAAGAAGTAGGTGGGTTACAAACTTGTAAAAAAAAACGTCATCTTGACTTTCTCGAGCGTGGCTAAAATTTTTTTTATTTTGAAGGGAATAATTCAACCTTCACGAAAAATATATAATCTGACGATTTCCATAAGCCGAAAGAAGGAAAAATAATCGATAAAGTTTAAAGCGTGCAGCTACGTGATACCGGTATTCCCCTCTCCGAGTTTCTATTCCTCTCTCACTCTTTATATATACTAATATATACTGGTATATTTGCATGCCATTTTTTTAGTTCTTCAATTTAAGTAAAAAAATTTGAAAAAAAAAAAAAAAAATCTTTCCATTGTCAGATTAGGCCAATCCCTCCAGATAATCGTCAGATTATGAGACAACACGTTTAGGGTACATAAATGAACCATATATATCTTAATCTGACGCGGTCGAGTATTTCAAAATGGCGATTTTTTTTTGCACATTCAAATAATGGCCGCGAGTTTGGGTCACATCTAAATCGTCAGATTATTACATAAGAGCCTTTTTTTAGGTTCATTTAACACCCCCTTTAAAAATCTGACGCGCTCGATTAAATTTTTTTTTCCGTTTTTCACCCTTACGTACGACCACCCCCATCATGGAAACAGTCAGATTAACATACGTATGTTTTCAAAAATACGTAAGACATGGATGCTGTTAATATCTGACGCGCTCGAGTATGTCCATGCAACTGTTTTTTTTTAAATTTTTGAAAATTTATAGCCGCTCCCCCCCCCGATGAAAGTATGGATATTATATGACATTTTTTTTTCTTTATCATGTAAGCTTCGCAATCCAATATGTCTCTTTGACGCTCGAGTAAATCCCGATTTAGCATCCTGGGCTCCCCTACTATAATATCTTATTCCACCGCAAAGTGCAAGTTGCAGAAAATACTATTTCAGCAATTCTTTATAAGTAGGTACAATAGGTACCTACTTACTGTTGAGTTTATTACAGTTGTAAGTAGGTACTCGTATTTATTAACTGCCTTAAGATAGTATTATATAGTGCGAGTAATTTCAATACCTACTTATTAAAACTTCGACAAGATTTTTTTTTCTCGTATAAGGATTAGTTATCTTAGCAATAAACAATCAGTGATACTGAAAATGATGTTTTACAATTACTACGTCCTCATCCTTTGCCCAGGGCTACGCCCGGGCTTGAACCAGCACACCTCGCATATTTATCATCATCACCTTCCTCTTGCCCTTCTCCCAAGTCATATTATTGTGAATGCATAAATCGAAGTCGCAGGAATTCGAAATTATGACGCAATTAAAATGTTTTTCGAAACAGCGTTGTTCGCGCTACGTCAGTCCGTAAGCTTTTAAACCTACGAGCACAGTAATAATATACACGAGACAGTGAAAAATAATTCGCAACAGCATGCTTCGCAAGCGGGTGTCCTACGCCATATCGAAAGCCAATTGATTGCGGGGTGTCCTATGACGTAGGACACCCTTCGCAAGCGGCCTTTGCAGCTACGTAGGGGACCCAATGCATGGCTACCCTGGAACTCTTATATCGAGGATTCGATCCCGTATCATTAAGAAGACCGTTATGATAGCTACGCTCCTGATTTGTAGTTTTTGATTAGGTTATTAATATAGCATTAGGGGTAGGTAAGTATAGGTACTTACGCTCATAGCAATTAAAAGATGCCCTTACCTACATATTTTTAATCCGTCCAGCATTTGCCGATTAAGAGAATCAGTAGATACGAATAATCAATTCAATTTATTCCTTTAAAAATTAAGCTAGATAGGTACATCAAAAAGAAACCTATTTACTTACTCGGAATAATTTTTTCGATAAAAATCTCGTTAACCGCCCACGATTTACTTAATTGCTTCAGAAAGCGTTCAAATAAATATTAATTTTATTGCCGAATCTTAACAAGCTCTTAAGGCTAAGAGGATAATTGGCAATTATATTTTATCCGAGGCTCAATGTAAGGTGGCAGTGAGAGCGCAGAGGGCGGCCATGTGGGTTGTAGCAGTATTTTTAACAATGTGCGTCGTTGGGGTGAGTTTTGTTAGGATTGTATGTATGTATGTATGGATTATTTGAGTGCCGTGCTTGCTATGAGATGTGGATCCAAAATTTTGGGAGCAGAATTTTGGATGATGGGAATAAGATCGACGGTTTTCAGTTAAGTTAATGTCCAGACGAACGAAAACAATGATAATAAGAGACGTAATTTGTTTAATAACTTGATATTAGATTATTAACTAAATATTTATTCAGTTAATCCAGCCAAGTTTTATTTTTGGCTGAATGTGGTTAAAGGGACCAGCTGTCCCTTTGACTCTGCCTATCCCTTCGGGGATTATGGGCGTGATAATATGTATGTATTTCAACATATTTGAAGGACTTTCATGAAGCTCTGTAATATATTTTTTAATTTAAAACCGTAATCTTAATCAAAATCCATTTTTCCGTGTTGGTCTTGAAAGTAAACAGAATATATGAACTTTCAGGTTTTGTTTTTTTTTTTTGAGAGGACATCGGCCTACCGGGCTGGCGGGGGAGCGGGAAACTCTCACCCCTAGTTTTTGTGGACGTTGAGTCCACCTTTATTTTATTTTTAGATAATAGTGGTTATGTTTTCCTACTGCTGCCTTAGTATTCCTAAGGGGTAGGCCCTTCGGAATTGCGGCCTTTATACGAATGGACTAAGTATAACATATATGAATGAGAATGCTATATTTAAAAAAATCTGTATGTTATCGTCCAGGGAAGCGCGACGCGCGCCCGCTACAACAGCAGTTCGGGGTACGCGCTGACACCGGCGCCGGATGAGATCCTGCCGATGCTGCCCGACGAGGGATTCCAGGCGTCCACGGTTATCGCCGGCCTCATGCCCGACTCCTTGGGGGAGAATTTCAACATCCTTGACGGAGACAGTTTCGGGATAGGTGCGGTTATTCCTATCAAGTTGCGTTGTTAGGCTCAGTTGCATAAAGCGCGTATTCTATGTTGGTCTGGGACTGCATACATGCGAAAGGGTAAAATAAGTATATAATCATAGTCATCGATATCCCACGTTGGTATGAGACTTAAAAAGAAAAGTTTATAGTATATAATTATGTAGGCGGCTATGTGTCACAATCGTCCATAAAACCCAATTCAGTTTTGTTTTTGGCTTGATCTCCCTACACAGTTTGCTGTTCCTACTACCTAAGTAGGTAAGGTAGGGCCGGGCAGGCTACTTAGCCTGCCCGAAAGGACAGGCTAAGTAGCCTGCCCTTTCGGGATTTGCGAGCGTAATGTAGTTACATACGTGTTTACCTATACAGTGCGGCAAGCAGCGCAACGTCTCGTTGAGCTAATCGTTCTCGGGTGTCACTTAGACCTACCAAATAAGTAGTCTGTGTTTCTGAGCGGGTTGTGGGAGTTTGTGTGGGCACTACACCATTTTGTGAAAGTGTGCTTTTCACAAAATGGTGAAGTGCTCGCCCAAACGGGAATCCCAATGTACATAGGGATTCCCGTGTCTGTAGGTTAGAAAGACGGTTTTATTTAACTTAACCTGTTTGTTTATTTATTTTTATCTACTTTATGTAGTCCTATTTGTTTGCTCTAATTCTTATCGGAAGCATATTATATTAATTCATCATAATAATTCTTCTGTCCCTGTAAAATTCTGGACAAACTACATGGAATTTGTATGATTTAAGATAAGCTGTATGTTATGACTGAAAGTGATATTCACCCCTATATTTTTAAGCTATTTTTATGTGATGGTCGATTTAGGGCTAAAAAAGTAAATACCTATGCAGAGTATCAAGTTTATGAGTACTGAGAAATATTTAAGCAACATAAAATTTTCTGAATTCCAGGGCCTATGCACGAGTTTGTCTATGGCTGGCAAGCTATAGTAAACACTATGAGTATGAAGAACAATGTGGAAGTGCGCAAGCGAGCCGGGCTGCAACGATTCGCCTTGGCAGGAATCAATGGGATCACGCTTGTGTCGCACATTGGTGTAACAGAGATCATGATTAACGGGACCAGGTCTTACTGTTTTGGTGGCGTATCTCGCCCGCCTGGAAGAAGGAATGTCATCTGTAAAGTAAGGCCTCCTGAGGATCCCTTCCCTTCTATCAGCATACTTAAAAACATTACCTATATAGTTCCGAACTCATTCTTCATAGCCGTTTTGATAAGGACATTTTATTGTCAACGGATAAAATTTATAAATCTGTATTAAAAAATATAATAAAATTGTCTGTGCCAGACAGATGACAGTTGCAGTTGACATTTCTTTATTGGTGTTGCTATAATTTAACATTTACCCTTAAATTATTTAAAAGCTGAAAAAAAAACAAACCACATCTTGATTTTCCGCTCTATCTATCTGAATTTTAGGGAGCTATGTATCAAGAAGGGAGATTTTCATGCAAAGTACCATATTTGCGATATCCAACAGTGTTAGGATATAAATATTGTATTGATAAGTATGCCGCGGTTGCAACGCTAGACGGCACTTATAAAAGTAAGTAATTAATAATTACAATTTATTTTACTATTGTTTGCCTATTAATGTAACTATTAACCATTTCATGACCAACTTACTTACGTCACATTTAATTATAGCGGCATATTGTGCTCGAGGTGAATCAGTTCCGAAATTTCATTATGACTATATTTGCGAAAGAAGGGATATTAAAATAAAGCGGATTAATTTAACCGATCCTAGCGAAAGATTCAACATTCGAAATCCAGTTATTAGAAGAGCTGAATACTACCGAGCACCATATGACATATTAAAGTCATGTCCTGATTGGTAAGAGTAAAGACTTTATTGATGAGTGATGTCATTTAACTAAGTACACATATACTTCAAATGCTAACTTATGACCCAGGTACGGCTGTAACTTGAGAATAGCTCCAGAAAATTTGCAAGTTGAAATACCGGCTGGTCTGATGGATGCCAACGAGACAGCATTTGTCGGCGCCGGCGGGAAGTATTGGCTTGCTTTATATTATACACAGGTAACTTTTATTTTATATTATACTCATAATACGTGTTTTAGTTAATTCGTTACAAATACACGAAAATACCAATATTTTCGATGTATAGGTAACTAGTGTACATAAACACATACGTTTCACTGCGAATTCAAACTGTTTTAATTAATTATATTAATATTTACAGTTGTCTACTTATGCTATATACTTCCAAGCTCACGGAGAATATCCTTGGCAATCAAATAGACCAATTGTGCCTGTAGATAAAGGTAATTTTTGCGCTATTTACTTTCTCCCTTTTTTTACTTATTCAATCCGTTGTCAGACTATTGAACAAGTTTTAATTGGTCAGTATTAACTATAGTACTCTGGATAGAAATAACCTAAATAACGCTAACAATCTTCGAGTGTACGATTAACGTCTGGGAAAGTTTACGCTTGTAGGGATTTCGAGTCTGTAGTTATAATATTTTACTTACAGCCTTAAAATTTGGGAGGTATGTAGTAAAATTGCTTCTATTTCAGGTGGTATATGGGAGCAATTACTCAAAGCTAACATAGGACCTGATATGAATCTACACTACAACTTGAATGGAATATATAACAGATACCCAGGTGCAGCTCCAATTGTACCAGACCTAATGAGAAATGACGGCCAAGTAAGGATTGTATTCGATTAATACATTATATGTATATTTATTTTACATAGTGCAATTCAATATTGTCGTTTTTATATTTTTTGTTATTTTGAGCACAAAAGAGAGCAAGCTTCCATTTAAACAAAGAAAGAAAAAGACGAAAGAAATAAAAAAAAATGTTATAAAAATATTTTAAGACATTACTTACACAATTTTGATCATAGACATCCGTTCATCGCAACAGCAAAATAGTTGAAATATTTAACAAGTAGCGACGGTTTTTATTCTTTACTCAGGTTCAGCCCGCCAACTTCAGAACCGATACTCGTGATATACCTGGCGAAGACCTCTTGGTTGGAAATACGCATGCAGTCGATGCAGGTCTACCTTTTTTATATACAACCTAATAATATCTTTAGTACATACATAACATTACGCCCCTAATCCCCGAAGCGGTAGGCAGAGTCAAAGGGGCAACTGGGTCCTTTAGTATTTCATATTATAATAAAACTATGTGGTAATATAAAGAAAAACTATGAAAATTTAATAAATTATAAGTTATGTAACTCTTGTAAGTGATTAATGCTATTGATCACTTAATGATTATCCAGAATGTACTCAGATTTCTTAAAATAACAAATGGAAACCCTACACTATTAGGAGTGTTTTTAATTCTTACGACTATTATTATTGTCATTTCTAAAATGGTGCCCATGATAACCGTAACTAAAAATAACTAATAAATATCTTTAAAATATTAGTACAGTAAGCTACATATTGATCTGAACACATTTAACCTTTATTATTCTTATAGGCATTACAAAAACTATGTTCCTACTTCTGTGGCCGGCCACATCTATTAGAAATTAATTTCTTTTCCATTTTTTCACAGCTGAGGCAGCATCGGGATACAACAACTACATGCATGATGCAAAATCCTATGATACCCGGAAGAGTTTATAAATCACAATAAAAAGTTATTGTGATATAAATATAATAAAAAAAAATGAGCATGGTCACTGCTTTTCATTTAATTAACAAATCTCGTTTTTTTTCATTTAATTAAATTCAAACGCTTTTAAATAGTTCATATAATAAGAGGTTTACCATACCCAGGGGTAAAGGCTTAGAGGTGGTTGAATTATTTAATAGATATTTTTACCTACTATATATAAATACTTTTATGATTCAATTTATTGACTGTTATTATGAAAATACATATTATGTCTCGTTTTGCAAAATAAATTAAGTTCTTCGTTATGTCATAAAGATACTTACAGCCTTATAGATTATTAAGAAGTACTGAAGGGTGGACTTAGATTAAATGATTTAATCTAAGAGTGTGGGCGTATGATAGTAATTAAATACGAGTAACGTTGAAGTATCAGAAATATAAAAATAATAACGAGAGCTGTATCGCTTAAAAAATACCATTGATTGATTCAACATTAAATTGAGCGTGAAATGGAAAATATCATAATATTATGTAATATTATGATATTTTTATGATATTTTAAAAACCAAAAGCACTTATTGCTGCCTACAGATGTAAATCTGTAGGCAGCAATAAGTGCTTTTGGTTTTTCCATGAAATAATAGCAGCACGATTGATTGTTGAATCAACATACCTATTTTATTGTACTTTCCTAGAGTTGAAGGTTTTCCCAATTTAAGTTCTGGCAACTCTACATATAGCTGAATATGTTATCTGTGGTTGAGTCTGACATCTTTCTTTGTGCAATTTATGTCGGGTCGCTCATGAAATATCCCGTTATTTCCCTTTCGTAATTCATCTAACAAAGGCATTATATATTTGTGACGGTTTACCGTGATTAGTGGAGCAAGAGTTAAAAATCCGCAAGCGCTGGGTTCAGTGACACCGTGCCACGAAATATTTTATTTTGATCGTTTATATATTATCGATTTTAGACATCGTGTGCAAGATAGATGTTTATATGAAGTTTATTTATTAGTGTGAACGAGTGTTTGGCGAACAAGCAGCAAGATTTTTGTGTCACGGTCCAACCCAAGGTGTGTATTATCGGTTTTGGGGCGCCGATGAGAGAGTATATTCGAAGTAGAAGTTGGTTCTTTGTGACGTAAATACTTGGATATATCTGCATCTTGCTGCTCGATGATCGCTTCTTGGACGATATCTATCAGAAGCTTACTTCACTGAGTCTATTTTTAGCATATTTAATTATTTGTGTGACAAAAATGATTGAAGTTTTCGCAGGAATATTATCAAACTCGTCACAGTGTGACAAGTGATTGCATCTTGTTAATAATAACTCATCAATGATGGTGCTTTGCTTCTTTTTTATTTATTTAGTCCAGAGTTGTTTTAGAGAGCCGTCACTGTAGAATGTAGTGCGTCTGATTGGCTTCAAAGAGTGAGGTCAACACCACTCTTGCTTGTGGAAGTGAAGAGTGAGAGATAATTGTGTCACATGATAAATGACAATTACTTCATCTACTTCCTAACTGTACTTGTGAATACAATGCACTTTTGTCTTGTGGTGATAGGAGTTGTGTAATGTGTGTATGTTTCATTAATAATGTTTATAGATATGAAAATCTACTAGATAAGTTAACATGATGCACATTACTTATATTAGTCCTTTGACCTCTAATTCAATGTAATAATAATAAAGTAAGGTTCTGTAGCCATATCAGTGTCTAATATGTAACAAAATCATATTAATCTAATAACAAACTCTTTGTCAATACATTCATTACCTTAATGGTGGTTAAGAGATAATGCAAAGCATTAGTGTATACTCCATAGATCCTTATTCTGTTTTATCATCCATTAGTTTTATCAAGTAGGTCCACTTCAAGGACCTGCTTGTGAGTTTCATGTCCAGTTCTGCTGTGGTTTGTAAGTGCTAGTTGCATTATGCTAGTGTGATATTCATTGCTGTTTGGACATAATTAGCCATATATTTAATTAAACCAGTTGAGAACCAACTGGCTCCATTGACTGTATGGCTAATTATAGGTAACTTAATATTGTGATTGAAAAGGGAAGTTTCTGTTGAAAATTATGAAGATTAGAAGTTGATTAACAAAATTTAGTACTTACATGGACTAAATGGGTTCATAAAATAATTGTATCGTAGGTATTTGTACACAATATAAAGATCCTCGGGCACAATTCCTGTACATAGCTCTGTTGGTGCAACGGCTCCGAGTTTATGCTGATTACAAGCTGCATAGATTCAACACCTACGGCTTTATGTGTTACAAATAGAAGCAGGATAAACATTAGATAGTTTTATCTATGAAATTGATTTTACGCTTAAGCTACATTTAACTGTTGTGTCTATTTATGAGATTAAGCCAAGCGCTTACTTAGAAATGATAACATAATTTATTGTTTGATTTTGTTATAAACACCTAATTCTTATCTTTATTGTCAGTACCACTTAATATTAACTTAATATGAGTTACTTAAAGATTTTATGGTAGTAATTAGTAACTACCTAGTTAGTAAAAGCGAAATGCTGATGTTGAAGTTGTAGAAATTACTATTATTCTGATTAAATTATTAAATGAAATTAATATACTTTTACATTCTAGCAGGAAGCTCTTGTTTTAAAAGTAAAGCTAACTGTCAGTGATCCCATTGTAAGCAGATTGTGTCAGTGTTGAGTCACACAGTGTGGTTACTTAAAACTGAGTTACACCATTTACATGGAATGTGAGAGTGTGAAACTAATAATTATGATAACCATATGCTTGTCGATAACATCTATATTATCTATCTATATCTACCAATATATATAATAAAATTGTAACTGATCCCACTATGTACATGCGAGATATTAAGAAAACAGTATTATAGGGGGCTTTATAAACGCAATAGACCCCGATACAAAGATTTTTAGACTTTTTTCTGTTTGTACATTTGTTCACGTTAATCTCGGAAAAGGCTTAACCTATGAGCAGTTTACTCCACTTAACATTTAGTGTTTGTTTCATTTCAATGAGTTCATAAGTAAAAAAGTTATATCAATCTAAAGAATCACATATAAAATTTTATAAAATAACTGAGTGAGTTAAGAAGTGGGTGACAAGCTCGATTACCTAGAGGTCGTAGCGCTAACGTAAGTTAAGCAACCCCGGTCGTGGTTTTAACTGGGATGGGTAACCACAATTGGCACAAAAACTTATATTGGCCAAAATTTATGCTATGGAACCAGACCCTAAGTAACATTTCTTCGAAATAACGTGGTTGGTGCTACAGTTTTGACTGGTCCAGCAGACTACTTAAACCAATGGAGATGGCATAACTACGAAAAAGTGAAGCCCAATTTGAGTGAGAAACAAATATGGCGCCTTTGCCTAGTGTCATTTCACTTTGCTTATCTAAATATTAAAAGTCTCTGAACAATTTATTTATGACGATGTTTCTGAATGTTACAAGTTAGATTAAGTTATAATCACAAATTTTATTAATATTGGCACAATACACTGCAAAATGGGATGTTGACACCATTTATATTTAATTTTGAAATATCAATTCTGAAAAAGAAAGTTTTGTAGTATGCTGTTAAGCCTTATTGATTTTGTATCATATTTAGTCTAAGAATTTGAATTTTACAAAAACTGCTTAATATTAAGTCAGTTGACTATACAAACTAGTGACGTCACACGTTGACAAGCATACATAATCTATGAAGTGATTTCGTTTTGACAGCTCTTAAAAAGTATCTCAATTGACTAGCCAGTCAACATCCCTATTCCACTGACATTGACAACTTAAAGCGAGGAACCAAAATAGTAAGCCGGCTTCACTTAGGTATTTCTATGACGTCACTTGATGATGTCACCGAAAAATTTGAATTGAATTTGAATTTGTTAAAAAGAGATTGATAGAGGTTTATGAATACAATATCAATATTAATAATATTTGTTTAACAGATTGTTCTTATAGAACATTATGTTGTCTCCATGTGTTTCAGTACTCAGAGGGTAAACAGAGCTGACACCTCGCATCCCTATGATACCAATGGATTTGCCTTTTAACTTTAAAATAATTCCATTTCCGATTAAGGTATTGCCAGATGAAAATAAATAATGTACAAAATACAAAGCTAAAAATTTTGTCAACTTTAGTAAGCTGTCATGTCAGGGAACCAGATTATATAACAAAAAGGCCTATGTACCTATTTTACCTAATAATTGTCTACTTTAATAGTTTTTCTATTTTTCGTTCATAAATGTTTGCTACCTCAACACAAGGATGTCATTATACTCAAGTACTGGCTTCAAAAAATTTCAAGTTGGATAAAAAATATGTTGTCAGTTTCAAATCTTCTAATCGATATCCTACAACTGTCGTTGCGCGAATTAGGTAGAAATGTGGTTGAAGGGGCTTGCTGCCTATTCGACTGCCTACCCCTTCGGGGACTATGGGCGTGATGTTATGTATGTATGTACCTACCCTCTGACCATCTGCATAGTTTACTCTTTAATTTTACTGAAATAGTGTATGCAAATCAGTAAAAATAATAATATTTTTTTATTCTTTTGGGGTATGTTATACAGCGTTACTACGGTTCTTAAATATTGTGGATGGACTCGTTATAAGGCCCCATTTAACCTCCTTTCGACTTTATGGGTAGTTATGTAACACCCTGTATAGCTGCGGTGGGCCCCCAAATTTTTTCAAAGTGGTCAATCAGCAAAAAAATTTGGGAACCTCTGATCTACATGATATAAGATTATAAGACCCCATTCTTTTACCTCACATATTAGAGTCCCACTATTACTAAAAGCTAGATATAGATACCTAACAGGAACAGCTCCCTAATGTATGTATTATTTAAAAATATTTTTAAGAGGTGAAAATATTTTGTGTATGTAAACGAAGCCAGAGGGTAAAGTTAACGTTAGCCTAAAGTAACTATTCCACGATGACAAAGACGCGGGCAGAAGCTAGTTATGAAATATAATGCAGACCTACTGATTGTATTTATTACATCACACAGCAATAATGTTTTAGAATACATGCTATAATTGCAATATGGTATTTTAAATTATGTCTTACAAATCACAAGCACAACAAATTAGACATTATTAGGTCTCGTAATTTATGTATCTGTTTTATGTCTTTCAAAGGACATAAAATTTTGTGAAACTATTGTACATACAATACTATAGAATGGTACTACGTTCTCTGAATCATTGACAATTTTCAATAATATTTGTTGCGTTACAACATAAAATAAGGAATTTATTTTTATCAGCATTTAAAATAGTAGCAACAAAACAATAATATTATGATATTGAGAAGAATTCTCTTTAAATAACATTTTAAATATTATGATTATAATGGTTAGTAAAAAAGAACTTTGTGCAATCACAAATCAAAACTTAGTGATATTATATAGAATTTTCTATATTGATTATGACCTGAATGGCCGATTAAATGAACAAAAAAAAAAGATAAAGATAGGTGATTGATAAACATCTACTTATAAATTAAATGTACTAGCTTATCAACGGGGCTTTTGAACTGTGGGAACTTAGTATATTATATTGCCTTGTGTTGTGAAAACACTTGTGGGACAATTAGCACTAAATTCTTTAATAATTTGCCCTCAGAGTGAGCCGTGTCTTGGGGGAAAAGCACCCCGGGCACTACGGTGGCCCCAGACACACCGGCGCCAGCGCCCCAGCCTCCGGGTAAGTCTGTACACATGACAAATCCTTTCAAAGTCCATGCCTTTTTTAGAACAAAGCAAATTTTGTATGGTGTAGATAGTTAGTGTAAGCTCTTGTCTGTAAAAAATCTTCGAAGCAAATCAGAGATAACTTTTTCTACTGTGGTTTCTACATCTCTATATACACCGCAGTTAATTTTTCTGGACTAATATATCCGAATGTAAATAAAAATTTATTTTTGTTCGTTTTCTGTTGTCTTATTAGTAATGTTGGCAGTATTGTTGTTTAGTTCAAGAATGTTACCTAATGTGAATGTGTTGCTCCACAAAAAGTAACTATGGTGTGACTGGATCATAGAAACAGAACTAAATCATAAATGTTACTTCGAAATCATCATTTCATGCGGTGAACTATATGTGTTAGAGATGTAATTTGGTTCCTTTTCCTGTTTTGATGTGTTGAGGGCAAAAGAGATGATGACTGCATTAAAAAACTATAATTCCATTTCCATTCCATTTAGTCCGTCATTTAGATTATACAAAAATACTGGACACATATTTTTTTTCGCTTTATCAAATTAACATAAAATCACAAAGATAAAAAGCATACAAGTTTTGGAGTGGGGACGTCACTATTTAGTAAAAATTTTACGAAAGCGTGACGTCACGCGCAACTTGAATGCATTGTATCTTCGTAAATGTTTGTTTAACAAATAAATAAAAAAAATTGTGTTTAATATTTTTCTTTATTCTAACTGACGGACTAAACATAATTTTTTAGTCAAAATTCCTTTTTCGATGAGACTTCTGTAATGAACATGGCGGAAAGCATAGGTATTCGACGTTGCTGATACGATGCGCGGTTGTGACAAATATGAGTTATTCACATTAAGAACTTTGGAATCAATGTACATTGTACCTGGTGAATACATGAGATTGCTTTACGCTTTGCATACACTAACATATTTGCATGTTGCACTTTGAATATATGTATTATAATCTATACCTATTTATTTTCATATAAAAAAAAAACAATTGTATTATACTTTTATGTTAATATCATAAAATAAAGTACAACACAATTGATTTTTAAATTACATCATTATCGTAAGTAGGATATCTGAATAACATTCCAAGGCAAATCTTTCTACTAATTTATTGGTTAGTTAATTTTGGTCAGACCCAATTGGCAATTGGGTCCCTCGGTTTGCCGTACCGGGGGGTACAAGGTCAAGAGGGACTCTGAGGTGGGCCGCGACTGCTCGAATTGGGGACGAACCAGTCGCGGCACCGGCCGCCGCTCTGTCTACAGTCGGACGAGGATTGTCGAGGAAGAGGAGGAGCTGAGTGTTTCGTTGCTTGCCTTCCTATCCTCGGCAACCCGGCAGGGGCGCACTGAGGATGCGTTGCGGTGGGCCGCGGGGAGATCTCTCCCCGCGTCGTCAGGGCTCTGCTCTCAATTTGGGCCGCCGGGTGGAAGGCGTATCCCCTCTCCGACGAGACATCTCCACGTATCCCTCTGATTCAGCCGAGGGCACAGCGCGAGTGTTGGCCCAAGACGCCGGTCGCGACAAACGGCGTCTGATTCTTTGGTGGGTCCAGCGGGCCAGGGTTGGGGAGCTCTGACTCGCGCTTCATGGACCTACCCGACTGGGGAAAGGACTCCACCCTTGGATAGCGGGCCGATAGCGGGCTGACGCTGAGGCCTAGCGGAGGATTCCTTAGGGGCGCCCGCAAGGCGTCAGTCGGCATGGAGGGTGCATCCTTGAGTTTTCGGAGAAACAACTGTGGTATTACAAATATATACTTAAATATTCAATAATAACACCCAGACACAGAACATACACAAAGTATTCATCATACGAATGTTTGTCCTGGGTGGGGATCGAACCCACAACTCTTGGCGCATGGGGCAGGATCACTACCGAATAAGCCATCGAGCCAGTCAAAATGTTGTTATATTTTTGTTTTCCTTTGTATGTTTTAATATTGTGCGTCCAATATATGTTTCTTTTTTTCTTTAATACATAGTATAGTTTACATACATACGTTTACATACTTATGTAAACTTTGTTTTTTTAATAGTCAAGTCAAGTTAAAGAACAATTTGACTTAACTAATCTTCAAAGTATATTGTAGGAATATAAAAAACTAAGACTAAACCATCGTCTCACCATTTCCCTAGCGGGGTAGACATTATATGATTTATTTTTATTTTTATTTATATTTACGGTTGTGGAATTGCTGCCATTGTGCGTCGCCTCTCATCATTAGGCGCGTGCGCAGAGCGTGCGGCAATCAGCCGCTATCATTGTTTGCGAACTTTCGTAACACCGCACTCAACTCAACACCTCACGGTACTCTCGTAATCAAAAATGTAAGCCTTACTAATATTATAAATGCGATGTAACTTTATTTGCTTTTGAAATAGACTAATAAACATGTTTATTTACATAGGAGGTTGGAATGACTAAGAATACTGTTAAAGCCTTAGCACGTGTCATATCATAAATTTGGAAACTGCATAAATTATACGTACATACATACATAACATTACGCCCATGATCCCCGTAGGGGTAGGCAGAGTCAAAGGGACAGCAGGCCCCTTTAACCAAATTCAGCTATACAAAAAAACTGGGCTAGGTTGGATGGAAAATTGTGAAAAAGTAGTGACAAGTGGCTAGCTCGCCGCCTACACAATCACATTACCCAAACCCACTAGCATTTCGTAAAAGGCGACTAATACCCATTAGTCGCTTTTTACGAAATGCTAGGTAAGAAAATTAGGCAAGTTCTTATTAAGTCCCAGACCAACACGGGACTAAATTATACACACGGGCCTCAAACTCAAAAAGGGGGCCCCGTTCTAGATGTAGCTGTGTTACTGCTGTCAGTTGTACATTATTTCGTAAAAAGGTGAAGGTCATTCGTTTTCGATGTAACTGGGTTATTTGAATTAATTAATTATAGAAGGCATATGGTAATTAACTAGTTCATCGTCAAAGTGACTTTTTGTCACAGTGGTTAAAGTATATATAAGTATAATAAGGCGAAAAGTCTCGAATTCAAGAAACGAACCCTGCATAATTAGGTAATACGTCATTCTCACTTATGATTTTATCTGTAATATGAGTCATTCACTGTATACAAGTATTATATATATATATATATATATATATATATATAAGTAAATAAGAGACGCAAGGTGGTTTTTTTTTTTTTTTTTTTCAAATCAAATCATTTATTCGTGATGCACAGGTATGTCATTAGGTCTAGTTACATAAAGGTAGTATCACCGTGATGTGCCACATCGGCTTACGAAAAAAAAATACAAACTAATACATTAAAAAATTGCTCGACAATACATAAATTATTATCATTATTTTAATTAACGACTATTAAAAATGGTCACCACGCAATCCGTGTTTTATACCACTATGGTCTTTAATATTTTAATAAGGTTCAAGTTATTTTACTTTTGACTGTACTGACTTCAAATCCGCCTATCACACATAGTCTAATCGTGAAGTAAACAATCAATGTATACGGTAGTCCTCGAGTATTAGTTATGCGAAGTCGGGTGTAGTCCATACGTAATTCAGCGTGTCAGTAAGTAAGTGAGCATCAAATGTTGCTATTGATTTAGTAACTCAAGCTTTGCGCTGACTTTTTGAGGTCACTTAAAATATAACATAACATCACGCCCATAATCCCCGAAGGGGTAGGCAGAGTCAAATGGAAAGCATGTCCCTTTAACCGTATTCAGGCAAACATAAAACTGGGCTGGTTTAGATGAACAATTGTGAAAAAGCTGAGACAAGTGGCTAGCTCGTCGCTGTCGCCTACACTATCACATACCCAAAGTCCGATATACCATTGGTCGCCTTTTTCAAGAAATACAGTTGGCACATTATTTTCATGTCCCAGACCAACATGAGATTAACTCAAAATTGTGACGCAATAAAATGGATCGCCCCAGTGAGCGGCGTGACGCAGCACTTTTGGTGTTATTCCGGTCCTGCGCAGTCTGCTGTGCGCTAACTCATTATTAAGAGGTGACTTAACTCACACGACACACTCACTACACTCATTGAAAGAATATGTCGCTGACATTTAGAACGTTATTTATATGAGTACTAGATTTTGCCTGTGGCTCCGCCTGCGTGAAATTTCGTCTGTGACAGAGATACCTTAACGTGTGTTTTGCGGTATTCATAGTTTTTTTTTCAGGCTAAAATGCCTATTCGTTTTAGTTGAATAGCTCAACCAAGTGTCATTGCAATCGATTAAGCGGTTTAAGAGTGAAAATGTAACGAGATACTTCGGCATTTGTAAAATTCCTTGCGCATTTTCACACTTCTACACTAATTAGGGACAAGGAAAAATCTCGAAGCGAGTTCGCGAACTCGGAATCTCGCTCTCGGCATTTTCGAGATCTCGGGTGAAATTGAGAAACTTATTGTTTTACTCAAGTAACTAAACGAAATAAAAACAGCTTAGTTTGTGATTATGATGAAAGTAAGGTACAACACTAATTGGAAAGCAAAAGTTTTATATATTTTTTTGTAATTATTTACTTACTTTACGTATTTTTAAAGCTATTTTAATAACACTTTATTGTACAGTAAACAGTTATTTTTTTCATTTAAGAGCATGACTCGTATCGGTGTAGTAAACAGTTACAGTAAAGATCAATCACAATACTTAAGTAGGTACATACATAGGTATATTGACAAAATAATAACAGAAAACAAGTCATTCTAATATAGATTTTGAAAATAGCTCCTTAAAAAACAAAGAGTGCTTGAGAGTGCTGTCTGACAAACGGCATCGTAGGTCGGTAGTTAGTGTCCGCGAGTCGCCGCGCGATTGAACATATGCATAAATTGCGTGATAATTCGTCCCTGACTACCGTCGTTCAATCTCACCAATCTCGCCCGGGATCTCGTCATTTTACGCTACGGGATTAACCTTGTAAAATCAGGTTGTTGTTCGCTGTTTTGCGCGCCCAACTAATCAGATTATCGGGACTAATTATTAATTTATGTAAAAGAAATAATATTGTCAACGTGTTTTTTTATAAATACCCATTCGTAAAGTTTTAAATATCACCAGATGGATTAGAAGTAGGTCAAAATGGACCTTCAAGATTTTATGCCATTGTTATTTTAATCGCAATTATCAATATTATGAATCCTAAAGGAACTCTTTCCGTCTAACGGTTTGACGCTTAAATGGGTTGCAGACCAAGAGCTAAGCTAAGTTAGTTTAGCTTAGCTCGCGTAGCTGATGCAGCTTTCCATACTTATGTGCAGACCGCATAAGTATGGAAAGCTGCGTCAGCTACGCGAGCTAAGCTAAACTAACTTAGCTTAGCTCTTGGTCTGCAACCCACTTTATACTACATAAGCGACTGTAAATGAATTTACTACATTACTTTAAGGTTAAACCTGAAAAGGCAGTCGCGGGTGCTCTGTAGAGTCTCTTCATCAGACCGATTTACATGCGGCCAGAATTGCATGCAAAAGCTAGCTCTTACAAGTTATGGGTATCTGAGATGATTGATAAATCAATTAAGTACTTGGTATAATTCTGAAACATAAACACTTGCTGTGGTGTTTTAGTCATCTTAACTCGGCAACTGAAGTTAATGTCGATTGTCGCCCCCGATCGGCCTCGGTGTTCAAACAATTCACGTAAACAATCTATATTAAGACGTATTTGTCCAACTTTTAAAGTTGGACAAATGCAAAAAACTACTAACGCAAGAACGTACTATATTTAGATATAAAAGTGTCTGTTGTGGTGTGGCCAAGTTTTATTTTAAATTAGCTGTTGCCTGCGACTTTGCCTGCATGGAATTTACTATATCATATTTGTTACTTTGTTTTGTTAATTGCCTCACTCAATCAAAATTATTATAATCGTACTTTTTTCGGAGATAAGCCGGAACAAATAGATGAACACACAGTCAGACAGACAGGCAGACGTACAGTAAAGCTTTGCAAATAGTTTTTTCTCATAAGTCCAGTTTAGGCTTCTATAAGTATGCACTTCGTGATAATCTGTTATTTGGACATTACAGACACTCCTATTTTAATTATTTGTATAGATAAAAGTGTCTATTGTCGTATGGCCGTGCAGAGTTCTATTTTAAATTAGCAAAAAATGGCAACTTTGTTCCTATTGGTGTTCATAAAGCGTCAAGTGCCGCGTTCAAACAATGCTCTAACCTTTTTATGCTGGGTTCATGAGGTGTATGTATGTTTTGAATACGAGTAGGTACATTACAATACAATAGTTACGGCGCGTGACTTAGTTCGCTTCGAATTATATTTTCTATTTAATTTTCTTCCTTCTTCCTCCTATTTGTAAAAAATATCAATAAAACTCATTAGGGTATAAATATGTCCCATGTTGGTCTGGGACTTGGCCCATGTTGATCTGGGACAAAAAAAAAGGAATGTGCCAACTGTGGTTCTTTCCTAGCATGTCGTAAAAGTAATGGTTTACGGGCTTTTGGGTATGTGATTGAGTAGGCGACGAGCTGGCCACTTGTCACTCCTTTTTCACAGCTTTCCATCCAACCCAGGCCACTGTCCCATGTTGGTCTGGGACTTAAAAAGAATATGCCAACTGTGGTTCTTACCTAGCATGTCGTAAAAGGCGACTAATGGTATATCGGGTTTTGGGTGTGTGATTGCGTGGGCGACAGGTTAGCTGCTTGTCACAGCTATTTCACAATTTCCCATCTAACCGAGCCCGACTTTGTTTTTGGCTGAATGTGGTTGAAGGGGCATGCTGCCTCTTTGACTCTGTCTACCCCTTCGGAGATTATGGGCGTGATGTTATGTATGTATGTAAGGTATAAATAGATACCTCACCTACCAAGAGCAAGAAAGAAGGAAAGACGTTTAGATGTTTGAACACTTTTAATGTTGATATCTAAGAGATAGTATGGTAAATATTTAATATTGTATTTGCTTTTTTTTTTTTTCGCACTTATGTATTTGGATGCTTCTATCTTTTCTGTAATCTAATGGTCTTTATTGAACTAGTTTTGCGTAGAAGACGTGTAAGCTTATATACATAAAAGCGTCTTAAATTAAGTATTTCGTAGGAATATACAACAAGAGCGGTGGTAGCTCAATGGTAAAGACACGCGCCGCTTAACCGAGGAGTGCGGGTTCAAACCAGGGCATGTACCTCTGAATTTTTCAAATCTATATTCGTATTTATACCACTAGCTCGACGGTGAGGTAAAACATCGTGATGAAACCTGCAAACTCAAAGTTCAAACTACTTGGATTTATAAGCATAATCCAAAAATTGTCTAGTTCCCCTATCTTAGGGTTACGAAGGTCAGATCGGCAGTCGCTTCAATGTAATTATCAGACTCGCTAAATCCTAGATCATGGTCTAAGCGGACCCCGTCTAAGCGCGGGGCATAACGCTAGGAAAATGATGTAAGAATATACAACATAATACTGCGCTGACTCTTAATTCCCTGGAAAAGATGACGATTATAAATATAAATAAATAAATAAATTCTCCAGACTGACACACCAATCCCTAGTTCCAAACTAAGCTTATGCTTGTACTATGGATACTAGGCGAACGGAAAGACATACTTAAATACGTTTATAAACATCCATGACTCGAGTACAAATGTCCATGTTCATCACACGAAACATTTGCCCCTAGCGGAATTCGAACCCGCGACCCTTGGTTTCGTGGCCAGGGTCTCTGACCACTCGACCAACGGGCCAGTCATGATTGATCGGATCGGATCGGATGAACGGGCCAGATTATGATTAAACAAAATGTTCGATTTACTATACCCAACCCAATATATTTATTTATTCGGTTATTCATTACATGGTACTTCTGCAAGAATCGAAACCACATGACGAGCGGTGTTGACGCGAGTGGAGGATAAACAAACACACTTTGTATTAATAACATAAGCTAGGATTGTTAATATTGTGTTTGCGCATTAAAAATACATTAACCATGACACGAGTGGCGACTCATCAGGGAAACTACTTTGCATCAGGAACGTTGAGCCATAATTCTGGTTGTCAAGGAAGTTATGTACCTTTTTACTTCACTGTGGCAAAGCCTGAAGGGAATATGATGTTAGTAGTCTATAAACATATATACCTACTTATTTCTTATGTAATTTTGGCGCCTAAACAACATATCCGATTTGGACAAATGAGGTGTCAATCGATTCGTTACTGCGGTCTTGATAAAATTGCCTACTTTCTAACCCATTTCAAAAACGAGAAGCGGTTCATCTGTGGCTCCATGATTACTTTACGGAACGTTTTATCTAGTCGGCTTTTGTAAATTTTATTCCTTATTATTCCTATGGGATAAATTACTTAGGCCTGATTTTTTATTAGTCAGGTAAGAGTTAACCGACTGGTAAAGTATAAAGTCACCAATTTGCGGATGTCATACGGCATTTTACTTAGGAAACATGCAATGACATTTTACAATCATCCGGATTGTGATTTATTCGATTGTTATCTTTTATATGACTTTTGAAAAATCAGCTCTTACAATAGAGAGATTTTGTTTTTTTATTTTGGAATCTTTAGGGTTTTTTTTTATTAAAACATCCAAAAGATGGCGTAACTGTGACTTGCGATCTTGTCACCTTCGTCTTTGGTTAGTTGTCAGAACAAACCGACATGCTGTCAACAAGGGGCCAATAGTGAGTGATAAGACCACGAGACTCCCTCGTGTCACCTGGCGGTTTTTGTATTTGTGAAAACCCTCATTGTGATATATGATAACAGACGTATAACAAGGGAACCAAACAAATTGAATCATGGTTATTCGTGCAATTGTGCATGATTCCTGACGATGCTCGAGAGGTACTTGAGAGTGGATTGAACCAATACTCGTCCCAAGTCGGCGCAAGCATAGGGAGTTTGGAACATAACCTTTTCACTCAACTTTTCACTCTTTCGACACTCATTAATAAAAGCTTCAAGGGATTGCGATTGTATTTTAGAAAATAATCGATTATGTTTTTCATAGTCGACGTTTAATTTTTATTATGTATCCCCGAAGGGATAGGCAAAGTCAGAGGGGCAGCAGATTCCTTTAACCACATTCATCTAAAACAAAACTGGGCTGGGTTAGATGGAAAATTGTGAAAAAGTAGAGACAAGTGGCTAGCTCGTCACCTACACAATCACATACCCAAAACCCCATTTACCATTAGTCGCCTTTTACAATATGCTAGGCAAGAAATACAGTTGGCACATTCTTTTTAACTCGCAGACCAACATGGGACATTTTTTATTACTTATACATATTTAATAATTCAATTAAAAAAGCAGCGTTGATACGTCCCGAATTAAATTTATCTAAATAATCAATACGTAATATTATGTAACGTGTGAAGGGTAATGTACATATTTGAAGTGAAATTGACACGAAATATTTATTTCCAGCTAATAACACTGGCCCGATGGTCGAGTGGTCAGAGACCCTGGCCACGAAACCTAGGGTCGCGGGTTCGAATCCCGCTAGGGGCAAATGTTTCGTGTGATGAACATGGGCATTTGTACTCGAGTCATGGATGTTTATAAACTTATTTAAGTATGTCTATCCGTTCACCTAGTATCCATAGCACAAGCATAAACTTAGTTTGGGATTAGGGAATTGGTGTGTCAGTCTTGAGAATTTATTATTTATTTATTTAATACCGTTCAGGTGCAATTTCGTTTAGAAGTCAATTTCCCAAATGCTAATGTTAGATTTATATACCGGCGACCTGTTGGTTAGTTACATACATATGTATATAAGTCGCAGATTACCTGAAGTTTACCTCAATTATCAATATATAGTCTGTGCTTAATTAAGCATAGTCTGGTTTTAATTGATATAAATAAATAAATAAAATATTTAATAAATATCAGACTACATTATACATTTATCTGACTCCGAAATAAGTAGCTGAAGCACTTGTGTTACGGATATCAGAAACTACAGTGGTATTACAAATATATACTTAAATATTGGATATTAACACCCAGACCCAGAACAAACACAAGCATTCATCACAAGAATGTTTGTCCTGGGTGGGGATCGAACCCACAACTCTTGGCGCATGGGGCAGGGTCACTACTGAATGCGTCATCGAGTTTGTCAAAATGTAGGTAATCAAATTAAATGTCGAATTCCTAGCATAAGAATATTCTATAGCAGGGATTCTCAAAATTGTGGCCCCCTTTTAAAGTCTCCAGAGAACGGCGAACCCCTGGACCCCCCCGCCCCCCAAACCCCCCTCAGAGTAGGTTCAGATCAGACAGTACGTTCAGTAGCGCGCCCATGGGTGACGCACGGGTCCGTCGTTCATTCTACATTACGTAAATCTTCCCGCGAACCCCCTATGATCGAATGGCGAACCCCTGGGGGTTCGGGCAACCCCCCTTTGAGAAATGCTTTAAGCATATGTTGTTCTATACATACACGTAAGTAACTAACAATCTTATAAAAAGTATATTTTCATTCAATATTATGCATAAACAAGTTATGTACATTATATTAGCACAGTCATGGTACATTACAATAACAACAGACAGTGACAACTAGTGTTCATGGCTATATTGATTCACATCTTATGTTAAAACTAGCTGTGCCAGCGGTGTCACCCGCGTTTATGGTTAATATTATAAAGACTATTTCCGTCATACGTGATTTCTATGTAACTTTAACCATTAAGGCTGCACAAGCGACGGAAACTTAAAAAATGGAGTAACTTCTCCCGTTTTCCCAACATTTCCCTTCACTACTCTGCTCCTATTGATTGTAGCGTGATGAAAAGTAAACTATAACCTGCCCAGGAGCATGAAGAATAATTGTACCAAGTTTCGTTAAAATCCGTCGAGTAGTTTTTGTTTCTTCAAGGAACATAGAGACAGACAGACAGACAGACAAAAATTATACTGATTGCCTTTTTAGCATCAGTATCAATCACTAATCACCCCCTGATAGTTATTTTGAAAATATATTTCATGTACAGAATTGACCTCTACAGATTTATTATAAGTATAGATTTACTCCTTGTCTACCTTTCAAAGCAAGCCTTTGACACATATAGCAACTAGTAATGGAATGACTTGAAATCGATACTTAATATTAGATCGGCACAGTCACAATTATTGGAAAATGATAATAGTTTAAATACCCCATAAATTCACTTTTACATATGCTACGAGTTATCGCATTATCGACTTTATTCTTTTGATTTTATGCGCGAAAGTTGATCACTGTCGACGGCTCGGTGACAATCTTCCTTAGTAAACCAGGGAATGGCAATCGCGACACGGGATGTTTACTTGTAGCGTACATTTAATGAGAAAAGTGATTGGCCTTTATGTAGTAAGTAGGAAGTGTGGTGAACTGATAACGATCCGTGAACCTTCTACGAGATGGTCACGTGTGCGAATAGGATTGTGGACCTTATTGTCGGCGCAGGCGCCTGGCTGTGGTCTAGTTTTGAATGGCGGCTTTTTTTATTCCTTTTTATTTGTTAATACATCACTGTGTTACCCACTGTAACCAGCATGGCTGGGATCTCGAGGGACCTACGATTGTTGTTACTTGTTGTTGCGGGTTAGAAGCTACGGTTGCCTTTACATCATAGACTTTAGATAATACTGAAAACATATGACACAGGTACGAAAGTAATTCAAATGCTTGGAGGGTTTATTATTTTTAATTTTTTTTTTGGGTGCGATGTTTCTCAAAATCCAGGCCCTAGGAGTAAAATTCATGTTCACGACATGAATATTCGTGTTCAGAATATGTTGAATCTGTGACCGTTGATTTTGTGCCCAGGTTCTCTAATCACTCGACCGAGTGGGCTGTTTAAATATAACATTGGTTAGTTATGGACTGTGCTTTATGTACATACCTGTTTCCGTTGATGACAATGACGCAATTACGTCGAATGTATTTAGTCGTTCTGTTGACTTGGAAGTCGTTCATTTTGTTTTTACGGTTTAATAGGTCCTCGATAGTTTTAGGTGTTAATGTTCTCAACCAATTCTCACTCGAACCCTTAATACAAGCTCTACGGTTTTTATGACTCCTAACATCACCTTCTGTTAATACACGACCAATCAGGTCGTGGTAGGTGAGCCTGGGCCTTCCGCGGCTCCTACATCCGCTTTCGCATTGTATATCTGTTTAGTCAATCTTTCGTCATCCATTCTTTCCACAAGTCCGAACCACCGGAACATGCCTCTTCTTACATTGACTCCGACGCTGTCTTTCAGACCGACTCTCTTACTTACATCAAAAAAAAAATATATAGAATACATATACATACTACATGCTTTCTGATCTATATCTAACTCACATAGAATATAATTGAATACGTTTTATATATGAACAAAATACTAACAGTTTAGCTGTACCAAGGTACAATAGTTTATTTATTCACTAGTTTTTTACGCGTCTCCCGCCGTGTGAAATTCGATTAGTTACAGAAAATGTATCATGTGTCAAATAAAGTCTATGTTCTTTCTTAATAAAACGGTTCGGAATTTCGCATTCTGTTAGATTAGGACTGAATGCAACTGTCCGTCGCATTTATAATATTAGTAAGGATTTATACGATAAATCATATTGAGTTAATCTTCTTCTCCTAGGTCATGTGGCTAAAGTATGTTTCGTTATGCTACACGTCGCGGTCTGCCGTCATCAAGCTGTTCACATCCACTCAAGATTATAAACTTTCTCACACCCCATCCACCGCTTATGCGGTCGCCCTCTTCCTTTCCACCCACTAACATTCATACTCATCTTTGTCACGTCCCCTTCTTCGTAAACTTTACTAAGTTACTAGCTAACCCAGCGCACTTTGAAACGCTCCGTTCTCGGATTTTCTAAACTTTTTTTTTTTTATTTACCTCGCAACTTTTTTATTTTTTCTTTCATAAGAACCTTCACTTGACCATAAATAACTAAAAGAGAATTAGCGAAATCGGTAAGGCCGTTCTCAAGTAATAGCTTTGTAGTGGACCACCCTTAGCACTTAGGGGTACGAAAATTGAAAAATAGATTACGACCTATTCTCAGGCCTACCGATTATAGATATAAAATTTCATAAAAATCGATCAAGCAGTTTCGGAAGAGTTTGGTAACAAACACCGCAACACGAGAATTTTATATATTAGATAGCAACCATATTACTAATAACACTGTGGTGCTGTTTCTAGTTCTAGGTGCGCATACAAATGCTGTATGTTTGGGTAACAATTTGTTATCATTGCGGCCATCTTTATCTAGTTTTTATCTCGCTAACGTCTTGCTTATGGCGTTATGTCACATGACATGATTGGTTGTTTTATGTCCTACTAGTTGTGACCGCAGTTTTACCCGAGTTTATGGTTAAAGTTATAAGCCTTTCTCGCTAAATCTTTTCATAGTATATAACACAGTCGCCGCTTCTGTCTGTTCGCTTAGATCTCTTGAACTACGCAAGGGATGTTAATGCGGTTTCTACAAATAGAGTGATTCAAGAGGAAAGTTTATATGTGTAATTTCGTGTTTTTTTATGCTCACCGTGCGAAGCCGGGGCGGGTCACCAGTTACACAAAAATATTTTTTTCAATTCGTACCAGTAGTTTCTGCGGTTAGCGCGTTCAAGCAAACAAACAAACTCTTCATGTATTAGTAAGTACAATATATGTCTTATGGCGGCGGTATTACAGACATGTACTATAATGTTACGACTAAGCTATTGAACTGTTTTTCATGCAAACCTTGGTACCTAAAAAGTATATATATATATATAATAATAATAATAATGTCCTCCTAACCGATATCGGTTACGGCGGCCAATCTCAACGAGGATTAGGCATCTGCGCAGGAGATATTATAGTGCACAAGTGTGTGCGCAAACACAGGAGGACTCTCTATTCCTCCATTCTCATAGTCCGGTGAGACGGCAATTCGACACGCTTAACGTGCTTTCCGAGGCACGGGGTTGATTAAACCGCCAACTTCCTGACTCCGGGCTGTTACTGAGTAATTTCGGTATTGAAATACCCAGCCACAAATTTTTGGCCCGACCCGGGATTTGAACCCGGAACCTCTTGGTCCTTAAGCGGCGCATGGTACCACTAGGCCAACGAGGCAGTCAATATAATATATACATATATAATACCCGAGAAATCGTGATCAATACCTTCATCATCTTCCTAGCGTTATGTCCCGAGCTTAGACAGGGTCCGCTTGGACCATGATCCAGGATTTAGCCAGTCTGGTGATTACATTGAAGCGACTGCAGATCTGACCTTCGTAACCCTAAGATAGGGGAACCGGACATTTTTTTGATCATGGTTACAAATCCAAAGTGGTTTGAATTTGCAGGTTTCATCACGATGTTTTCCCTCACCGTCGAGCTAGTGGTAATACGTACATAGATTTAAAAAATCCAGAGGTACGTGCTTGGGTTTGAACCCGCACTCCTCGGTTAGGAGGCGCGTGTCCTTACCATTGAGCTACCACCGCTCCATATCTCGTGATCAATACATTATCTGCGAAAAATATTTAGATACATACATACCATCAGGCCCAAAATCCTCGCAGGAAGAAGAAAATCAGCAAATGGGGGTATTTTTTGTATTTGACCCTTTTTACCATAATTCACCCTCTTCCGACTTAACATATATAAAAACTAAATAAAGTGCATCGCCTATAAATCCTTTTCAGACAATCGTGTCGTAGGCAATCAAATCATTTTATATGTAAATAGGAACATTCAAGTGTATACACACTAACAAATTCTCACACTAAACGCATTTAACGCATATAATATACCACAGTTACGCCACCTTTTGGATGTTTTATAATTAAAAAATCCCTCATTGCATGGGCCTGCAATCCCAGACAGTTACAAAAAAAATGTGAGTATTTATTTATTTACTAGCTGTGCCAGCGGTGTCACCCGCGTTTATGGTTAATATTATAAAGATTATTTCCGTCATACATGATTTCTATGTAACTTTAACCATTAAGGCTGCACACGCGACGGAAACTTAAAAAATGTAGTAACTTCTCCCGTTTTCCCAACATTTCCCTTCACTACTCTGCTCCTATTGATTGTAGCGTGATGAAAAGTATACTACAACCTGCCCAGGAGTATGAAGAATAATTGTACCAAGTTTCGTTAAAATCCGTCGAGTAGTTTTTGTTTCTATAAGGAACATACAGACAGACAGACAGACAAAAATTTTACTGATTGCATTTTTGGCATCAGTATCGATCACTAATCACCCCCTGACAGTTATTTTGAAAATATATTTCATGTACAGAATTGACTTCTCTACAGATTTATTATAAGTATAGATTTAAATAAAGCACCCCAACATCATACGTATGCATTAAACAATCACAGCATTGCATTGTTTTAAAAAGTATTATAATGTCATTTACAGGTGGGCATAACAATTTTAATGATAGCTCGAATGTGGCACATTTTTTTTAATTTTACTAATCGAAATAGATTATTATAAGTAGATTGTCCCTTAATTTTTATCAACTAAAAGAAGTCAGTGTAAGTGAAATTATAAACCAATATCTTTAAAGTATCTCTGGTGGAAGTTACTGCTGAAGGAAGTGTCTAGCAATATTGACGTACGACGTATTCTACACTGACTGACTGGTCCGATGGTCGAGTGGTCAGAGACCCTGGCCACGAAACCAAGGGTCGCGGGTTCGAATCCCGCTAGAGGCAAATGTTTCGTGTGATGAACATCTGCATTTGTACTTGAGCCATGGATGTTTATAAACATATTTAAGTTTGTCTATCCGTTCACCTAGTATTCATAGCACTAGCATAAGCTTAGTTTAGGAGTAGGGAATTGGTGTGTCAGTCTTGAGAATTTATTTATTATTACACAACATGCATGGAAATCAGTAATCCGAATTTTAGTTAAGGGAGAAATATCTTATTCTAACTTTCACACCTGATACTTGCAAATTAGCCCTCTACCCAAACTAGCTAGTACCCGTACGATTATAGTTAAGTAGTGACTACCCTATACCACACATTTCGTTTTTTAGAAAATAAGTAACGTCTGATAGTCCTGGGATCTGGACTATAAGGTCTCCAGCCGTTGCGTTACATTTTAAACTAAAAATATCCGATACCCTGCTTCATATATTTCGGGCGCAAAAAGCCCCTTTATTTTTAGTTTTACAAGCTCCATATTTAAACTTGTTTAAAATGTTGGCATTGGCATGAGTGCATTAATGAATTGAATTTCTTGAATCTGTGATGTCACAGGACATACTGTGCGCAACGGCTAACTAAACTTAGTTATTTATACCCTAGCTGTTATACTATTGATGAATCAATGGCTTCGTACAATACTTTAAATTAATCAGTTTTTCGATGCAGTGATTTTGTTGTCTGGTCGTATACATACACGTAAGGACGTATAGAAGTTTGGGCCAAATCTATGGTCCAAACTTCTATACGTTCTTGAATAAGTACATGCACGGAATCTTGTACATTTATGTATTTATTAAGTAGCTATATGGTGATAACGGATTAAAACTTGCCGAAGAGTAGGTAGTTGGTTGAGCCTCATCATTGGCGCAACATCTCGAACTCCAAGTAGAAAAATTTCTTCTTTTTTTTTAACCGACTTCAAAAAAAGGAGGAGGTTCTCAATTCGACTGAATGTTTTTTTTTTTTTTTTTTTTTTTTTTTTTTTTTTTTTTTTTTTTTTTTGTATGTATGTTACTCGATTTCTCTGAGAATTGTTAACCGATTTCCAAATTTTTTTTTTGAATCGAAAGGGTTTACTTCCGAATTGGTCCCATTGCCACCAAGTCAGGATCTGATGAAGGGATCCCAGGAAAATCGAGGGCAACCCTCAAACTTTATAGGCACGTACAATGTGTTTTAGACATTTTCTAAGATTGTTCAAGTATTTACGCATGGTACTTATCATCTTATGTTGGTGAGCTGATGATGGAAGGTACAAATCCTTAACGATTAGGAATTAGTTTATGATTCTTTAAAAATTGATATCTTCGAGAATTGTAAGACGATTTTTAGAGTTCTTGTTTTTATTCAAAAGGGTATATCCTGGAGTTGGTCCTATTGGTACCACATCTGGATCTGATGAAGGAATCTTAGGCAAATCGAGGAAAACCCTCAAGTATTATAGGCGCGTACAATCTATTTTAGTTATTTTCTAAAACAGTTCAAGTATTTACGTCTGGTATTCATAATCTCATGTTGCTGAACTGATGATGGAAGGTGTAACTCCTTAACGATTAGGAGTTCGTGGATAATTCTTTCAATATTATAGGGCCATATTGAGTGTTATTCTCGAGATAGTCTCAATTTCACCATGTCTTGGTCTAGTGATGGGATTCCATGAAAACGAGGGCCACTCTTAAATTTTAACGACATGTTAGGTGTTTTATTTATTTTTTCTAAAACGATTCCAGTATTTGCGTCTCGTACTCATCATGTAATGTTGCTTAGCTGATGATGAAAGGTATAACTCTTTGAAGATTAGTAGTTTTAAGTAATTCTTTAAACATTAAAGGCTCGTTATACCTTTTCGTCTTTAGTCTCATAAGACCGGCACTGTCTCATTAAAGCAGCTCGTTTTGATTTGGTCTACCTACCTATTATTAATTTCACTAAAAAGTAACAAATAAGTTAAATTTTAACAAAAATAAAAACCGACTTCAAAAAACCCCGCAAAAAATGTTTATAAAAAAACACAAGTAAAAACTGCCTTAATAGCTATTTAAATGTCTAAACACTAAAAAGTATAAAATAAATTCTTTCGACTGCTTCGATGAAAGTATTAATCTTTAACACGTATTTAAATATTTGCAATAATCAGTTAGTTTTGGAGTCGGTGCCAGCCAAACTAAAAAAAAAGTAGACACTTAATAACAAATTACCTTACTAATAACAATATGAAACAAATTAGTTAAAATATGAGTATATTAACTTACTATTGATTTTGTATATTCAAAACCTATTTTACCACCCTTCACCAAGAAACAAATAATTGCAAATTCCGAAATGATGATATAATTACGCGGGCTGGCACCGACTCCAAAACTAACTGATTATTGCAAATATTTAAATACGTGTTAAAGATTAATACTTTCATCGAAGCAGTCGAAAGAATTTATTTTATACTTTTTAGTGTTTAGACATTTAAATAGCTATTAAGGCAGTTTTTACTTGTGTTTTTTTATAAACATTTTTTGCGGGGTTTTTTGAAGTCGGTTTTTATTTTTGTTAATTCGAGTAAATGAACATATTATATTGTACCAATTTACCTCGCAGTCTATTTAATAAGTATCAAAACTATTATAATTTGTCCATAAAACTCCTTAATAGTTAATTTTAATATATATTTACTAGTTTAATATAGAAACCTGTAACATAAAGTAAAAATTAAGCATTTTGCACAAAAAAATAAAAAATAACTCTGAAAAAATTAAAAAATATAGTTACTATGTTATTACCATGAAGACACAAATTCACGGGTTGGCCAAATAAAAAAAATAAATTTGGTCCACCCATACATATTTAACTTTACTCCACAGGAAACGTGAAGTACGAACTAAATTAAACTAAACAGTTTGAATTTCGCGTCCAACTGTTAAAACTGCTTTGACTTGGTTTGTTTCCCACCCACTGCGTCTTAGAACTGCGCTGAATCAGGAAATTTATTATACCTATATGTATAGACATACTACATAGACATAATAGCATGTCGTATTATATTTTGATTACAAACAGTTTTAAAAACTGGAGCCATATGCGACCGAGATTCGAACGTTGAACCGCAACGATAGCGATCGTCGCGTGTCATATCAATTGAGATTGATTGTGATAATTGTATCTAATCTTTTCTCCTGCTCACTTTAATGGACAGAGAGATAATTATATGGAGATATTTAACTCTTTCGCTGCAATTTGCGAAGGCATTTAAATAATCAAATGAAATGAAATCTATGTATTTTGCTTATCCAAGTCTCGTTATGTTTTAAAGGTTTGTGATGTTAGGCAAGCGACTTGTCTCGTGTCTATATCATTACGCCCGTAATTCCCGAAGGGGTAGGCAAAGTCAAAAGAGGCAGCTAGTCCCTTTAATCACTTTTATCCAAATTAATCTAAACTGGGTTAGATAAAAAAAAAAAAGAAGTAGTGACAAGTGGCTAGCTCTTCCCCTACACAATCACTCACCTAAAACCCGATACACCATTAGTCGCCTTTTACAACACGATAAGCGAGGAACATAGTTGGCACATTATTTTTAAGTCCCTGACCAACATAGGACAAGAAGTTCCAAAGGCAAAAATTTTTACAAATTTAATACTAACCCCGTAACCATAGACACGGTACGTATTCTATTATTCGATTACCGTGAAAATAAAAGTTTAAACGATTATAAGGCCGAGTGTAGACAGTCGTGACAGATTTCTCGCGTGGCGTACGTTGTGTGTTTACAAAAGTTTAATTTATTACCGATAGTGCCGGCTGGTGTCGTCTTATTTTGTACGCATGACGTCACTGGCGGCCACTAGCCAATGTTTGGGCCTCCGCGACTTGTTGTATGGTTCAGAAACCGCAGTGATATATTGAGTTGAAGCGAAGATGAGTTGACAAATTGTTATTAAGCTATATGCTTTCCCTTTGGTTACTTTGTTAGAAAAAGCTTGTAATTAGATCCATATCTTCTATAGCACTATGCTCCATGCTTAGTTGGGGTCTGACGATCATCCAGGGTTTAGAATCCAGTCTCGTAATATAAATATTGAAGCGATGCCTATCTGTCCTTTATAGCCTTCCTAACTCTAGAGAGGTGAACCAGACAAATATCGCATTGTTTTTATAGTTTCTGATTATTATCGTCATCTATACAAACAAATTCCTTCTTTGGGTTAAGTATAAAAATATTCAACATATATAGTATAGTCTCTTTAATTTACCTGTACATATATAAGTTAAATTGTATGTTAGAAATTTATTGATTAAAAAAGGCTTCTTTAAGATAAAAGACTATTTAAATATTAAGAATATATGACATATATGGTTTATGAATAGGCTGTTTGCCTGCATTGAAAGATTTAACTTAACTAAAAAAATTTAACATAATACTCGTAGTTACAAGACTTAACATTTAAAAGAGTAACTATCGAGTTTCTTGCTGGTTTCTTCTCGGTAGGAACTACTTTTTGAACCGGTTGATGATGATTTTGTTTTGACGATATATAAGTGCTTTGTGGAAGCCAATATACGAGTACGCGTATATTGGGGTGAGATCTAACTAATTAACTATACTTCACGCCACTTCCCTAGCGGGGTAGGCAGAGAGAACCGAACGCCATATGGCACGATCCTTACACACCTCACTCGCCTCTTCAACATTCATAATCCTTTTCATACAAGCTCTACGGTTTTTATGACTCATAACATGAGATCTAGACGCTAAAGGCGTCTCGTTCTACTTGTAGCTTAACTTGACTCCCAATATCTGTGTTCCTATGTGAGTTCGGATACCTTGAGCCCGGGCAACATCCGTGGCTGCAGCGAATAATTGCGCGTTCGCATGCAAATTATTATGCATGTTTCGACAATGCGCTCAACCCGCGTATGAATCGCTCGAATATTTTTAGAGTTATGTTTAAAGTGGCAGTTCATCTGTTGTACCTATGTACACGTTCTTATTATAGTGTATCACTCTTAAATTGTATATTTGCACGTGGGCTTTTTCCCATTGTTAGCTGAAATATAGGGATATTAATCAATCAAAAAGGGAAGGTTTCTATTTTCAAGGAAACCTTACTAAAGACAGTTGTCAATCGTCCGCCTGTGGGTTGATCATTGTCAAAATAAACAAATTGGCTCTGAAACCTGTACATTTAAAAATAGCTATGAATGTATAACTATGATCTAATAGGGTATTTTAACATCTTTTGACATCACTTTTATGGTACATAATTAGTACAAAAAAGATATTAGTTCATTTTAATATTAAACGACATTGCGAAATATATAAATTTCCTGGTAAAACGATACGAGCTGTCGTTTCAGTTCGCTTACTACTCCAATGCCGTCATATTTGGATCGAGTCGATGGACAAATCTCACATTCTGTCGACCTCTGGAGAGAAGTTTTGGACATTATAAAAAAAATCAGTCGAATTGAGAACCTCCTCCTTTTTTTTGAAGTCGGTTAATTAAACTTGTTGCTGGACTTCACGAAATAATGTCGACTACCAGTCATTATGACGTCGATGAAACTGTGTGTGTGTTTTTCACCGATGATTACGTATTATTGAAAACTTTTTTAATCGTATTTATTAGCTTCTAGCAGCGCCTTGCAGTTTCACCCGCGTAGTTGCCGTTGGAATACGGGGATAAAATAGCCTATGTTACTCGCTGATAAAATAGCTTTCCATTGGTAAAAGAATAATTTAAATCAGTTCAGTAGTTTCGGAGCCCATTTGATACAAACAAACAAAAAATCAAATCTTTCCTCTTTATAATATAAGTACATATAGATAATATTATAAAATTAATTTGTATTTAACACAATTCTTCAGGTTTTTGTATATAACACACATAACATAAACATAACATAACATCACGCCCACGATCCCCGAAGGGGTAGGCAGAGTCGAAGGGGCAGCAAGCCCCTTCAACCACATTCAGCCAAAAATAAAGCCGGGCTGGATCAGATGGACAATTGTGAAAAAGCAGTGACAAGCGGCTAACCTGTCGCCTACACAATCACACACCCAAAACCCGATATACCATTAGTCGCCTTTTACGACATGCTAGGCAAGAACCACAGTTGGCATATTCTTTTTAAGTCCCAGACCAACATGTCACAGTGGGCTGGGTTGGATGGAAAGCTGTGAAAAAAGGAGTGACAAATGGCTAGCTCGTCGCTTACTCAGTCACATACCCATAGCCCGAAAACCATTAGTCGCCTCTTACGACATGCTAGGCAAGAACCACAGTTGGCATATTCTTTTTTTTTGTCCCAGATCAACATGGGCCAAGTCCCAGACCAACATGGGACAAAATATTTTTGTATATACGTTTTCTTAATAAGAATCGTGTCATATGGCGTTCGGTTCTCTCTGCTTACCCCGTTAAGAAAGTGGCGTGAAGTTTAGTTAGTTTTCGTAAGTACCTTCAGGTTTAATGTGCTGTGGTAACGCACCGTAATTGTGAGGTTTAAGCTTCGATTACTAATGTCAGATAGACTGCCATCTTCAATGTAAAAAGCGTTCGTCTAATAACGGCTCATAGCATCAGGAAGATAATGTTATATTGTATAGTTCGTATTCCTGTTAGCCCTTCATATTGAACGTAAGTTTCCTATAGGATCCGGTGATGTGTCACCCGCAGACACGCTGTTAGTAATCGTAGTCAAATTGAGACATATAATTGCAATGTTAACTATATATTAATAACATGATTATAAAGGAAATGTTCAGCGGTGCAAATTGTTATATAGCTAGTTACGCTTTATGTTACAGTTGTCAAAGCTAGCGATAAATATAACAATACCTATTGTTGTATGAAACACAGATAATGCCTAACATTTTGTCATAGCATTTGAGCAATCGGAACGTCAGTCATTGAAATGGCTGAAGGTCGGCTGAAAGTCAAAGAATGATTTCTCAAATGTAAAGAAGAAAAAAATAACAATTATTTTGTCATAACACAGTAAGTTACAATACTTTACTGTTGAAGATTTATTCTTAATCATAATCCGTTAAGAACAAATGATTTCGCAAAATAAGAAATGTGTGTGTGGGCAATAATGTAGAAAAAAGATTGTTATTGCTTCAAATCTCTTGAGAATCTTTCAACATCCTACGGCTTCCGATGAATCAATACAAGGTTATTTTTAGTAAATGCGAGACCTCTTATCTACTTATTTAATTTTCATTATTGTATGGAACCAATTTAAAGGCTATGATGTATTATAGTTACTGGAATACGCTCGTAGAGCCATGAAATTAGGTTTCAACGCGGGAGTTACTCGCGTCATGGCGTTAGATCGGATGCGATAATCTCAAAACGAGTCTATTTATTCTAGTTCCAGTTACTCAGTTGACTGAATGGATTTAGTTTTGGCAAGGGAATTGATTGTATCCCGAAATAACGGAAACTTACAGGTTCATGAGAAACATGGTATTCCGTTGGCATATTTCAAATTCAAACAAATATATGTAGGTATATCTAAGTGGATGACGAACGAAGATTCTTAAAATCTTTATACGCCCACAATAATACGAATATGGGATGTACTTATGTATAACATACATTTATGTGTAGTTTAGGGTCCTATTATAACAACTATGTAATTAAGTCATCATCATCATCATTCTTGCCGATTTCGTCTACGGCGATTAGGCTACGAAGTAACAAATAGATAAATAATCTTCTTACATTATTTCTCATTCCAAATTGTGTGTACAAATATTTCGTGGAAATATTAATACCAAATTTTACAATGGAACAGTAGAATTTGCCCACAATGTCTGATCAATCTATCCCACTGCTGTACCATAGTAACTTGAAGCGCAGATTAATAGTACTTGTAGCCAGACTAGCGACGGGACATATAAATTTAGTGAAATAGGTGTGAAGATTTTTTTTTTGTTGCCGAGGGGGAAATCTTCGAAAGATACCAGACTCCTTATTATGGGGAGAAGACGGGTTATTTTAAATTTTTATTCACATAAAGTGGTCCTCCTTTACACCTAGCAGGAAGCTCTGGGTCCTCTGTTGACTTGCGCCGGCGCTCCTGCGATGCGTCTGCGCCTTGTTGGCTCATCCATAGGTGTGAAGACCTAGCAGACATAGATTTTCTTTTGATATGGACGCGAGGCAACGGATAGATATACTTAGGTACGTTCATAGACAACCATAACTCGAGTACAAATTACACATTCGTTGCTTATCTCTAAGTTCCTTACATGCACACCTTCCCCAAGCTTAAGGTCTAATATAAATTACCAATAAATATGTAACTTATTTTTAAATCTATAAAGGCTCTGGTTATGTAAATAAGAACCCCGGCTATATACAATATATGCCTGAGGGTTTATATTGAAGCACGTACCTCTGCGCTCCTAAAAAAATATGTACGGATTATGTGATTATGCCCAATGAAAATGCCATGAGAAAATCTGTACGTTCAGTTAACTATTGATGTGTGTGTGCATGATCTAATGGTATAGTTCGCCTCTCTAAGGGATACGAAGGTCAGATCGTAGCCGTTTTAATGTAAAAACTAGCCTCGCTCAATCTAGGAGCATGGTCAAAGCGAACTTTGATTAGAAAATGGAATTAACTCTAGAAAGTAATAAGATTATTACTATCCTTGGCTGTTACTTCATCATCAGCTATACATTATCCGTTTACTAACCGACAGAAAAAAACAGCCAACATTATCGAAAAGTGTTTAAAATACTTATCTTTTTATTTGAGTTTTAAATTTAACATGACAATAGATTGCAAAAATAGCTATAGAAATTGTATTCGAATGGAAATACGTTGCTTTTACAATAATTGCCTGGTTAATCCTATAGTAACTGCCGCACTGCCGTATTCGAGATTTCAAGGTATTGCCACCCGCGCGTCTATTCACCGAAAATCGGGACTGAGTTTGTCCCGCGCAGGACAGGACGGCAGGAAGTCGAACTTTGAATTTTGACCTTTTGGACGTTCGGCAACCATGTTGTATGTACTAATACTAATCATAGAGTATGACCGGCCTATCTAGTAATTAGTTTTAAGTACTGTTTACATTGTAGCACTTGTTTGTTTCGAAGATATTTATTTAGCGATCATTAGTGGGACTCGCACCTCAAGGTTACTCAAGGGACGCGCTGACGGATATGGCGTCATCGATATGTTGGTTTTTGATAAAAGTTGTCTGTTGACATTTGTGATGGCATGAGCACTATGTTCTTTCTTATGTGATGATATCTCTCATTCATCTTAGAGTTTAAAAAGCCAATTGGGATGTGTTGCGTCTAGACAGCAGCCTTTATTGGCTGTGTACAATAAGGTCATGGCTTAATGCAAGAAATTATGAAATATGGGAATGCATGCGCGATGGTATGTAGGTATTCTTATAACACGAATTAAGAATAATTCTGATATACTAATTTCATGCATTATTTGAACATCATGCCATCGTTCATGCACTGTATGTCTGGCGCCATGAGATAACGGTCTGGAATACTCCTGGCTGTCATTCCCGGTATTTATCCAAGGTATATCATACGCGATTTCAAAGAACTGCAACGCAAAAGTGCAGTTTGCAGCTGCGAATTCAGGTCTTGTTATCTAAAAATATTTTTATATAAGACCGATCTTCTAGTAAAATGTCGCAGCGTGTTATTTTTAATAACATTCTTATTACTGAGCGTGGAAGCGAAATGTTGCCAGGCAAATTATCTACAGAACTAGAATAGTTGCAACGAATTCATTTTACATTTCCTATTTAAATAATAAAAAAAAAGAGAAAAAACTGTAACATTTAAAATTACAAATTAAGTGTAGTCGTCTTTTCAAATTTATTAAAATTAGTTATCATTATACTGGCAGTCGCTTCTCATTTATTCCCATTAAAATATCAATCTTTGTTAGTTAAACAAAAGAATCCGACAAACTCGGAACCTACTTGTAATTATTAAGAAGTGTACGAATTTCTTCACGTTGAACATTGGTACTTGTTATTGTTGTATGTGTACAACGTTTCCAGGTAATTTGCGAGTATCTAAACATTGGTCACTCGTATTGTTTCGATTGTATATAAATGACAATCGTTTATGCGAGTCTGCGGGTTCATTGTGGCTGTTATTTGGAATGTATATTTTGTGACATGGGCTCTCCGTGCTGGTGGACTGTCGCTCGACCTCGTTGGCGTGACCTTGTTTTGGTCTCCAACAACTGGTGACAGTTAGTCTGCCAGAATAAGACAGTCTGTATTGATGTACACTATAGGGTTAATGACACCTTCCAATTGACATACTTTTTTATAAATTGTTAAAATGTCATGCTTCCGTAGTATTTTTTTGGCAACAGCGATCTCTGCCGTCACTGTTGACTGGCGAGCAAAATAAGATTAAGTTAATTGAATAGATAAATGAATGATCCAAAAAGGAGGCCATTAATTAAGTAAGGTGTGGGATTATTTATGTATCATTGCAACGTCTCTATATGAGAATTATTAAAGGCTTAAGCCTTGATATTTACTAATAATAGTAGAAAGGCTGTCTCGATCACAAGCAACGTTTAAAGCTGTCCAAGACCAGAATAAAAGATAGTTCATTGCCCGTGTTTCCGAGGATAAGTTAAGTGGATCATGCCAGGTTTTAATTAAAAAAAACTGCCGATTTTGTGGACTGAATAGGTGCTTCACTCGGGTTAATGAAGTTGGTAAATGACACGCACGGAAATTAAATACGTAGTGTGACAACACATAAATAGGATTTATTTTTTTCAGCACATTTCACTATGAGATGTTCTATGAGCATCCAAAGTCTTTGAACCAGTGCGTCGTTGGTGAGGGTAACTATCGTGCGGAAATCTGAGCTTTATATTTCCCTTAACTGTCAATGACTAATTATGATGTACACTATAGGGTTAATGACATCTTCCAATTGACATACTTTTTTATAAATTGTTAAAATGTAATTGGCATCTGCCGTTTAATTTGAATTAAAAAATAAATAAATAAATAAATAAATGATCGAACCTTCTCATTCCTCTGTCTGATTACGAAGATCAGGTTTTGGCTACAATGCGCATAAAAACTTACTTAAACTAGAATCATTGTCCAACCGGACCTCGACTTCGGACGGGAGATAAAGCCAGAAACATGATATTTATTCGTAGTTATAAACTTTATACATACATACACAATATCACGCCCATAATCCCCGAAGGAGTAGGCAGAGTCAAAGGGGCAGCAGGCCCCTTTAACCACATTCAGAAAAAATAAAACTGGGCTGGGTTAAATGGAAAATTAAAAAAAAGTAGTGACAAGTGGCTAACTTGTTGCCTACACAATCACACACCCGAAACCCGATATACCATTAATCGCCTTTTACCACATGCTAGGCAAGTAACACAGTTGGCACATTCTTTTAAGTCCCAAACCAACATGGGACAAACTTTATTACTAGGTACTACAAGTACTAGGTACTAGTCAATGATATAGAAGATTTTTTAAGTGACAAATATTTGTTATTGCTATTATACATATTTACTTTTAATTTTAGATTTGTATAGCATAGTAGCTTAAGGATATGATAATTGTTATTGATACTTATTGTAAATTTGGCGATGAAAAGAGTAACTATCGAGTTTCTTGCCGGTTCATCTCGGTAGAAGCTACTTTCCGAATCCGGTGGTAAATTTTTATTTTCATTTGTATGTACTGACGATTTATAAGTGCTTTATTTGAGCCTACGTAAATAAAGATCATTTCATTTCATTTCATTTCATTACATATTTATATTATAAAACATACATTCAAATTGTCAAAGATCTTTTAAATGAATGCACTGCAGAGTTCGTTCTCTCAACAAACACTTACAAATGGTGTTCTCTTCCTTTATAATAACTAATAATACCATATATAGGCGTTGTATCCACGTAGCTTTATACGCACGCTTTCGTCATTTGCATCTTTGTGCACGCTCGAGTGCAGCTTGCGTATAAACAAGCGGACCTCTGTCCACGAAACGGCGATGTTGAATTTGCATAGCGGCGAGTAAATGATCGTGTGAGCGGCGTGTACGCGGGCGCGGTGACGTCACGGGGCGCCGTTAATATGTCGATATAGACGGCCAGTTATTAATACGGTGTTTACTCGACCAATCGATGACGCGTGTCGAAAATAAGACATCCATTAGATGACATAACTGAGACGTAGGTTAGGTCATAATCAATTATAATTGATTAATTGATTTCACGTGTCGCCTAAAATGGTGTAATTGGATGGATGTCAAATGACAAGATATTGTTAGTGTGATATCAGCTTATTATGTAAAATTTATCTTATATCTTTACATGATATCGGTATTGTTATAAAATGTAGATAGAGGAAATGAATTGTTAGTAGGTAGTACAAAATACGCTTTCGGCCAGATAAGAATTGACATACTGATAACAGACGTCAACGATTTCTTTTACTACGTAATTTAGTGAAGTCACTTACGCGAAGATGTGATGAAATAACTTTAAGGTACGCGATGTGAATGTTCTGTTATGACGAAATAATTTATGATTTGCAATACATGAATTGTTTTGTACAATGTTGTTAAAGGTTTTAAAATTAAAACCATTAGTTAAACGATATCGTGTGTGGATCGACACGTGACGTTTATTGGCGTAACTGTTTCTCGTACAATTGCAAGGCTGCTATACCTTTAGGTCGGCAGATACAAATCTCTCTGGCAGGCCACTGATATTTGCCATATTTATCTGACTGCCGTAAAACCGTAATTTTAATAAATTACGGTTTTACGGCATAACTGAGACGTATAGAATAGAATAGAATTTATTAAAGCGTAATTTTAATAAATTCTATTCTATTCTATTTTTTTTGAATCATCAAATCAACCCTGAAGAGGTAGGCAAAGAACAGGGAGCGATACAGCTACTTATACCAATTAAGGCAGAATAAGTTGAGTTGGATTAGTTGGAAATCAATTTTTGTTTTCACGTATTATCAAAATTCGTACAAAAATATTTGAGATCGTGCTCCATACATCGACTGCGCGGTAGAGGCAAGCAACTCCGGCGCAGATTGATTGACGTCACGTGACTCCGCGCGTCATCGCATCCGATGCAGGCGACGCTGCACCGGTAAACGGCGCTGATGCGGCCGCCAGGACTGCGGTGGGGAGGCGTTCCGGCAATTTGAAAATACGGAACCAGGAGTTCCGCTCATTCATTCACCTGCAGCATGACAGACGCAATAGGCAAAGCAATTGTTGTCATCCGACGGCTGGATGCGCGCCAGATGAAGGGTGAGAGTAAATCTGCATTTTCCCGCGGCCGTGGGTCAAGGTTTGGGAATGATCATAGTCGGAAGGCCGCTTGGTATAATACTTAAATATGAATATAAATGAAAATGGAAGGTGTTCTCTGTTCGTGTGATAATTTGTATACGGGGTGGAGAATATTGTAACCTTCTTGATTATTCATTAAAGTATAATGAATGCAGAAGTTGTATACTTCCTATAAATTATAAGCTTGGTTAGTTAGGGGCTTTGTAATTAGTTAGCTAAATGTATGTAAAGTTAGTTACTACTCAATTTATGATTTATCTATTTTGATACGTGTTTTTTTTGTCGAATTCCTCCGAAACGGCTCGACCGACCTTTTTATGTACTAGTCTATTTGGTAAGTATGAAAATAGGTCGTTATTTAACCCCTTACCCCCATTTTTAATGACATAACAACGTTTGCAAGTTACTAGTTTAAGGCTGGCGTTTTGTAAGTGTGTGTAACATCCAGTTAAAATGTTGTGTACCGTCACTTCATCCCGCTAATTTAGCCCCCTGTTGAATATTCGTGCGCGCACGCATATTCAACACGCATCTCACGGGACCATTGTGCGGCGCAGACGTCTCACGGAATCATCGTGGTCGGTAAGTGCCGAATGAGCACCAAATACCGTCGTTACATTGTCGCGTAACAGTATTCGCTTTGACTGACGCACAGCATCTGTGCGCTTTGTGGGGCGAGATATTTTGGAGGGCGTGAGGCTTCGCGACTGCGAGAGAGGAGTGAACTTACTCACTTATTCGCAATAAGCAAGGCGATTAAAAAAAATATTTAGTCCGTTAGTTAGATAATAAACAATATTTATCACGTATTTTTTCATTTATTAGTCAAACAAACACCGACGAAGATATGTTGCATTCAAGTTGCGCGTGACGTCACACCTAGGTACAATTTTTTTACTTGAAAGTGACGTCATAAGCCTTCTCTAAAACTTTGATGCTCTTCTTTCTCGTTGTAATTTTTTGTCAATTTAATTAAATTGATAGTTTTTGTGATTTTCATCCCTGATAAAAAGTATCCTATATTATTAAGGTAGACTACAAACTAAACTAAACTATATGTGATAGGTTTTGTTAGTTGAGTAGTTTTGAGTCTTATTTATAATATTAGCCGAAGAATAACAGTATCTCCTAGTCTCGATGTGATATGTGATTTTCTTGGTCACTCCGTGACTTCTCGTACAACGCACGCCTTCATCATCTCATACAAACACGTCCTTAATAGACACACCTGTTTATATTTGATTTAGAAACTAACTATAGTGCTTGTGTTAGCAAACACCCATATAATAGTCATCAATGCCGTCTAACACACTTTCGCAGTGTAAATATATGGATAGGTGTGGTTATCGTGACCGAGTAATTGTGTCTATATAAATATATATACCACATGTTATGCACTTAACACATTTAAACGAAATGATCTTATTAACCGAAAATAACGAATTATGATACGGTTTAAAGAACATAATTAAATCTTTCATGGTTTATCTTCTACGAATATATAAAGCTAAAGAGTTTGTTTGTTTGCTTGAACGCGCTGATCGCAGGAACTACTTGTCCGAATTGCTATACAACACAAAGATATTTGAGAACAAACATATTGAAGAACAGCGTCGGAGTCAAGGTAAGAAGAGGCATGCTCCAGTGGTACGGACATGTGGAAATAATGGATGACGAAAGATTGACTAAACAGATTTACAATGCGAAAGTGGAAGGATGTAAGAGCCGCGGAAGGCCCAGGCTCGCCTACCACGACCAGATTGGTCGTGTATTAACAGGAAGCTTGTATGAAAAGGATTATGAATGATTATGAAATGAAGAGACGAGTGAGGTGTGTAAGGATCGTGATAAATTAATATATTATTTCATAAATAAGATAAATTGTATTTCATTTATGTCTATGCATTCGTTGAATCACTTAAAGTTTGTTGCAGAGCATACAGTAGAAAAAAATATGTAAATATGATAGTCACCAAGAAGCATGTATGTTTAGACATGATGAAGTCATCGTATCGATTCACCGTAATATTTATTGCCGTTAGGTATTTTTAAACTAACATTAATTCAATGAGTGGTTCCTAAAATAAAATACCTATCAATTAGATGCGACAGTCATTGAGACAGCTATGCTATATGATTGTTTTTTATTTATATGACCTTTTACAATACTAAATGAATGTCAATTTCACCCGAAACGTATCAATTATTAGAGCGACAGATCTTCATTCAGTCATGCTCCCTGGTAGATATTTAGTTTAAAACTTTTTCGTCGAAACTTTGGTGAAATGTTGTTGGGATTGATTTAAATTGCGTTTGGTTTGCTGAATTGGTATGATAATTATATTTATAAATATATTAAAAGAGCCCATTATTTGAGATCCTTAGGAAACTATCATTCAGCTTCGAATTTTATCACTATTCGTATGCAACTTGTGAACCTTCGTGTGGAAATGCATTTCAAAGTCAAAGTCAAAGTGGAAATATTCTTTATTTATATAGGTTTCAAAGAAACAGTTATAAATCGTCAATTAAAGAGATATGATTTTACCGCCGGTTCGGAATGTTGCAGCTACCGAGAAAAATCCGGCAAGAAAGAGTAACTACCGAGTGGTAGTTACTCTTTTCAACAACAGTATTAACAAAGTTGTAAGAATCATATTTAACTTTGAACCATGTTTCAAAGTGGGCTTGGTTTAAAATAAGAAAACATATTTTTTTTTATTAAAAATATAAAAAAATGACCCGACCAGAGCAGACCAGTCCTCATTTAATTAAATTGCCAGTTGAGTGTGCCTTACGTTACATTTGGGTACATCTAAATAAAAAAGTTTGACAACTCATTAAAAGTAAGTCAAATGTGTGGTGGTATTTTGGCCAACGTGTTTTGGTCTCGGTATAATTCACAAGCGCCGGCGCCGAGCGTTGAGTTCCTTGTTTTGTCCAAGCTCAATCCAGCTATTGTCTAGTTAAAAACCATTGGAGGGCATGGCAATTAAATCTAGGTGTCCACGAGGAACAAAGCTTATGGGATTTAACACAGCTCTCGGTATGGACATGAGCTTGCAGTTAGGAAATTGGAACAGTCTCCTCAAAATCCGAATGTTGTCACTCACCGTATAGTATAGTCCGGTTGCTCAGACAATATAAAAGTGACAGGTCGTCATTGAGCTATTATTACATGTATAGAGAAGCTATGTCAAACAAAAATATTATCACGAAGTATGGACTGATCGTGTTTCACCATTTGCAGCGCTAAAACTAACAATTGTCGTCTAATTAAGCTATTAAAACACGCAGCGCTAGATCGCTCATAGAGAACATTTTCTCGCGACCAAAACGTCGTAAACGCCGTGAATTTCATGGCGCTTACGCGTGAACGCAGGCGAGTGCGTTGTCGCCGTGCGTTGTTGCCGATCGGCAACAACGCACTGCGCAAAAAACTTGTTCGCTGCGTCGGTTCCATACGCTAGTAATAATAGTTCAATGCAGGTCGTTCAAGTGACTTTAAAACTTAGTATCGCTATAAAAGATGTTGTCGAGTATAGCGCATTTTAAAGATTGAATCTAGCACTTTCATATACAACTATTATTATTTTAATAACTTTCCGAAATTAATGGCAATTTTGTGATGAAAAACATGAGATGAGTAACGTTCTGTCGCATCATTGTACCAAATCGATTGACAGATGTCATCGTGATAAACTTCGTAAAAAAACGTTAAAGAGTTATTTATCTGTCTTTAGAACTTCAACTATGTATATTGAAATAAACCCTTTTACTATGTTTTAATATGTAACGCAGCAAATTGAAATAAAAACTCAGTGTAGCATATAATTAATTTTAATTTCCTTTTTTTCAATTAGTATTAGATAACATAACTAAGGAATTGATGCAAGTTTAATTCCTAGGAAGAATCCAACCGGATCGATGATAAGTTGAATGATAGTTTCATTTGCAAAGTGATTGCCTCGTTAACTGTCCCACAACTATGTTAACTTATGGAGTCTCTATCTCACAACACATTTCTTTATTTTTGTTGATAAATCAATGCAAAAACAGAGCAAATTAAAAATACAATTTACCACAATTCAAACATTCAAAACAACAAAATACAACGAATGGAATCTATGGAACCGTCAATGATGATGGCAGCTGTCACAAACGTTGCCGGACATGTCAAGTTTTCAATCATTTGGATCGCAGTCGATACAATTGAGTAATCGTTGATATAATTTAACATTTTATGAATGAAATAAAGAATTATAAAGTTATGCTTTCTCAAGAAGAAGGAACGAAGCATTTAGTAAGTACAGTAACGTCTGTATTTTAATTTAAAATTTTTTCATTTACCAACTAGTATTATCGGAAACCTGAAAAAAGAAGGTATTTCTCAGTTTACGAAGTCAGTTGTCAGCAATTGACCGCAGAAGAATAAAATGCATATGACAATATATTATAGAACATTTTTGGTCGCTCTCCTCGCTTTTTCTCCCTTACCTTAATAACATGTTACACTTAAAATCTATGTTAGTAAAAAAAAAACAGATAGATTGTGATGATCCTTTCTAAATATTTTTTTTTCCTGTGGAATCGTTATGTTTGTTTTGATTCGATTATCTTTCTTAGAAGTTTCTGTGCTTTGTTTTCTGTTCGTTAAGAAATATATAACTGTATAATTCGCTTTCGTAACAGAATCGTCAATAAAATCGAAAGCCTTGCTTAAATCTTATAAAACGTATATTATATGTGTTTTACTATTTACATAATCAGTGATTGTCTTGATTAAAATTAAACAAGCAAGTGTGGCAGAGCTTTCTTTCCTGAAACCAATTTGTTGTGAGTTTCTACAAGCTATGCTTCAGTAAGTAGTCATTCAGCTTAGCTAATATGGCTTTTTCAAATACTTTCGACAGTACTGGTACTATTGTGATAGGTTTATAATTTTTTATATTGGTCTTTTCACCTTTTTTTTTAACAGAGGTTTTACAATAGACTGTTTATTTTTTTATAAAAAACGCCCTACGTCAAATGCAAGATTTATGAATTATTCGGGCACATATATTTGGCGCAAAGTTTTCGCATTTTGTACTTATCTCGCCACATAATTAACTGTTTTTCAAACTCAGAATTAAATTTAGAACTTCAGTTTGTGTCATTGGTCTTAGAAAAAAATATGACGGCGCACTAGTAGCACCGTCTGTTTATGGAACGAGATTTGACAACTGTCAAGTCTGGCGGAGCGTCGAGTCGATGGTCAGCGCGGCTATTTTTTGAAAACGTCACTGCTATTGGGACGTAATGGCGAGCGCACCGATCGGAACCGACGAATCGCTATTGTTCTAAGTAATCTTTGTCATTTTAGTTTCCAAATAGTTAAAATCGTTTTAGTGTGTAATTGCCTAATTAATGGTGGTATTATTTTAATTTAACTCTGTAAGGAAGATATTTTGTGTGATTATAATAACCGGTGATTGACATTTGACTGTTTCATTGGTTCTTACACCAAACGACGTTTATTGTAAAACATGTCCGAACATGATGACGAAGGGCACCTCCCTATTAATAATTTAAATTGCATGTCAAATAATCAAATTGTATGTGACTGTTTGATAATTTTCTATTCGTTTTGTCATTAAACTAATTATTAAAAATGTCAGTTATAATTTGTGGATTTGTGTTAATCTTGGCATTAAACTGTATCTAAGGATGCATACTGTACACATGGATACAAGATAAGTACCAAATATACTCAAATCCGTAATAATGTGTTATCAAAACAACCGCGATATGGGCATACTTTTAAAGTTGCAAGACTATTATTAGCTCGTATCTGTCGTTACATTTCGTTAAAATGTCTATACCATTTGAGGTGACCGGTGGTCTACGTGAGTTTACTTTTAGCTCGGCCTATTGGAAATAGCCGTACGACGCGAATTTTGTGAGCCGATTTATGTAAGTGTTGGCGGGCATATTGTAACATGCCTGGGTTTGCTATGATAGATCGATAGCAGTTGTCACGGACTGTAGCTGTAGTTTTTTATGGTTGACTTGGGGAAAGGGGGGAGTTACCGTATGACATTGGATGGATCTAGATCCAGCCAAAATAAGATACCGAAGGGATAGGCAGAGTCAAAGGGGCGGCTGGACACAGTTTGTACGTTATTTTTTAGTCCCCGACCAAAATAAGATGCAGTTCAAAATTTGCCTATAGAATATAATTGTATGGATAGATACTAAGTCATTGCAATTATAATATCCAAAGTTAGAATTTGTGCGATTACAGATTCATAAATGACAAGCTCGATGGCGCATTCGGTAGTGACCCTGCCCCATGTGCCAAGAGTTGTGGATTCGATCCCCACCCAGGACAAACATTCGTATAATGAATTGTGTTTGTTCTGTGTCTGGGTGTTAATATCCATTATTCAGTATATATTTGTAATTCCACTGTTGTTTCTATTATCCGTAACACAAGTGCTTAAGCTTCTTACTTCGAAGTCAGATCAATGTATGTGGTGTCGTCTAAAAAAAAAAATAAAAAAAAAAAATCGTTACCATACTTAAACATTTGGACGGCCTAGGTACAAAGGCGGTTAGTTACAAACTTCATAATACGAGTGCACATAAGTAGGTATCGTCCAACATTCCGCTTGTCCTTATTTGCTTAATCTGTGCAGAACCCGCTAAATAGTTTTTGTTCGTTTGTTGCATACCGACCCACGTTGGCACTACCGGGCTGGTTTTATTTGGCATAGAGATTTCATATCTCTGCTTCGTTATCTGACCTATGTTCAAAGTTTATCTATACATTTTTTATCAGTCCCGGAGCTTTCACAAGATTAAAGTCGTTCATTAATTAACCTGCGTTGGAGACCTGGGTTGCAGCTTGAAAACTCTGACGCCTGGTTAGCCCAGTTACTAGTTAAACACGCGGCAGGTAGAATCTTACAAAACCATATTTTTGCGAAGTTAAGTCCTTACTAAAATTTAATGTACTCTAATTATATTGGCTATAAAAAACATTCAACTTGAGAACAGAAAAAAATATAACCACCATTCCCGGAAGTGAATTCTATTGAGAAAAACTGTCAGGAAAGTTCGTAGCGACTCTTTTTAAATTATTTTTATCCAGAGCTTGCATAATTTGTTCTGCAGCTAAATAAATAATTCTGCTATTTAAATAATCATCTTCTTTATAGTACATCCAGCTAAAAATGTTTTGATGGATCATACAATATATTACATGGTCCCCCCATGAGGACAAATTATTTTGTGGTATCGTTTATTATCTACTTCTCCTTTAAGTGCTAAGTCCGCTAATTGTATCTTTACATGAGTGCAATACAGTGTACTTAGGAGTATATGTATGGGTACATTGCGCTAGTCCCGATAGTGGGGTTCCCAATGGGGGCGGTGGCGCCCCCCTAGTGGGCGCTAGACAGTTTATGACAGTTAAGGGGACGGACACGGCGTAATTCGAAATTTAACATAAAAAAAAGAAATCAGTCGAATTGAGATTCTCCTTCATTTTTTTGAAGTCGGTTAATAAAACTACTTACGTCTATTTATAGGAAAATAACATCTTATTTTGCCATCTTAAGATGTTTATTCCTTAGCCACGATCATGAGTTACACGATTACAGAGAGATAACAAATTTAATTTGTAATTATTTAATACATAGATGAAATTGGTTTTAAATGTATTATGTAAATGGGGACGTTGGATGTTCTTTTTTTCTTGTAAATAAATAAATATCAGACAACGTCACATACATTGATCTGAATCCGAGCTAAGTAGCTTAAGCACTTGTGTTACGGATATCAGATTCAACAGTAGTATATTAATATGAACACCCAGACACAGAACAAACACAAGTATTCATCATACGAATGTTTGTCCTGGGTGGGGATCGAATCCACAACTCTTGGCGCATGGGGCAGGGTCACTACCGAGTGCGCCATCAAGCCCGTCCATAAGGTAATCCAAAAAAGGTTGCGAACCTATGGTGTATAAAATGAGTATCTGGAATTTCAGTTACGTAGGTTTTATTGAAATACCCAAAAAAAGCACTGCATCGGAGGGTAATCTCCAATTGGTAACCAGATTACCCAGGGTTGCATTCGACTATTTCACGGTGTCTGAAAATTCGTCGCATCGAACGCTAATAATAGACCACGTAGAAGCCTTCCCATACATATACGTACGCTTCATACGATGATTGTTGACGACAATGGCCAATATGAAAAAATTGGGGGGAATAAGCAATTCAAATGTGTGGGTGTCAAGCCGGTGGCCGACACAGTTTCCCTGCCTAGTTAATATTTATTAGAGTTCGCCTGATCGCGTGTATCTAGTTCAGACGGTACAATAACATCTAACGCTGTTTACGACTGTCTGAAAAATGGATGGACGACTCTTTCGAAATCGTAGACTTGAGCGGCTACTTTACGTGTGCCGTTTGCCGATACTGTCTCTAGTTGTTGACTTTGGTTTAAGCGAAACTCTAATAGCTTTATTAAAATAGCTTAAGTTATGCTTTGTAACTCGCAAAGCTAGAAGTGACCCAGCCGTTTCAGAGATTGGCTGAAACAAATAAGCAAACCTTACAAACATGCATATAGACGCGTTCAAACAAGTCACTTCACACACAATCAGAGCAGAAGTTAGAGATGTTCCTCTTGTAAAAAAAAAAAATATTATAATTAACTAGCTGACCCTGCGCACTTCGTAACGTTTCCCGTTCTCAGATTTTCAACTCATTATTTTATTTCGTGCAACATTTTTCTTTTTTTCTTTCATAAGAACCGTTGCCTGATAATAACAAACACAATTAAAAAAGAATTAGCTAAATCGGTTCAGCTGTTCGAGATTTACGCTTAGCAACACATTCAGCGATAAATTTTTATATAATTGAAGAATATTGTCTATATTGACGATAAGAATTTTCTTTTACCTTGCCGCTGAAAAATGAGCTCCTAATATAATATGCCAACTATGTACAATAAATATGCTTGTTAATACAGAAATATAGCTAGTAATTGAATTGCCTAAATTTTTTACAACTTCGTCAAAGTAAAATTTTTGGGGTTAGTAAATAGTGCGGTCAATCTAGACCAAAAAATGAGAGTGAAGGTACATAAAGTCTCAACAAGCTAAAAATCTGTAAAATTGTTCAAAACATAATTATAAATAATATTTAAAAGTTCCCCATCATTCCCGTGTATGGAAAAAAATATATTCAAGGTCAAAGGTAAAAAAAAATAAGATTAGCGCAATTTTCAGAATAACTGTAAGTTTTATCATAAAAGTACCTTAGACAAAAATTTTAGCTCATAAAGTTATCTGAAAATCGCGAAAATTTTATTTCTACCTTTGACCTTGAATAAGAAAAATTCTATACACGGAATGATGGGGATATTTAAAAAACATATTATGTATTTATAATTATTTTTTGAACAATTTAACAGATTTATGCACCTTCGAATGTCTAAATTGACCGGACTAAAAAACAAAATTGACTTTATTACCACATGATTCTGTACGGTTTATTTATTTAATTTAATTTATGTCCTGCGTTCATTGAACGTTTCAAGTTAACCATTAAACTTACAATGATCGCGAAATGAACTGGCAGATCTAAATTTATTTGATTAGATGTCAGGGTTACATCGGGTGTCAATGAGAAATAATTTAAACACTCATTTATCGACAGACCATCGGGGCAAATGATCTCTATATGCCCGATGCCTTTAACACAGGCTTAAGTTGTGATTTCCTTACACTTACGTTCATCCCTCTTCATATTACACATGTTTGAGAATTCACAGAGAATTCAATTACGAAATTATGAGATTTTTAAAATTAATCGTAGATATTTTGTTTTTTTCCTCATCATAACTTGTATTAATTACACGATAGTGAATGTTTAATCATCATTCGTTGACGATATTTTTGCAAAAGTCTTATCTATGCAAATTCTGGTTTTTTTTTTCAGTTTAAATTTAGTACGTAACTGCATTTCAGACGATTGCATGCATAACATTTAAAAAGTCGATTACGACCCTTGCAACAACTATCGAATGCACTTGTACTTGAGTGATATTAAAATGTAGCATATGGCTAGTTTCGCATTGGAGGCCCGTTGCGGCGGCGTGCGCCGCGTCCCGGCTGTGGCGCGCACTACTGTTTGGCTCCGCGCGAGGGCACAACGTGCGCCCTCCCCACTGTTGGAACCCGCGAACTTGCCCGCGTCCCGATACATCATCGCGATACGCGCTTAAACCTCGCGGTGCACCGGATCTCGTGTAAGGCCTGTAGCGCTTCGCGATAACGCGTCAAACCCATACCACATCGACGCGGACTTGTGTTAACAATAACAATGATGTTCTATCGCCGCCTCAAGTCCAATAAAGCCAGTAAAGCCAGTAAAAGTAGCACTAGCACCAGCAGCGGTGAATTTTCAGCTTTTTAACTATGACTGTCTCTTCTTAGTTTCTTCTTCAAGTAGTGCAGGTTGAGCTGAGGCTTGACGATTGTCGTTGTTTTGTTTTGTTTTGTCTGTTGTCTATAGGCTAAGTAATAGTTACAAATATAACAATGATATAATAATATCATAATAATGATAATATAATAATGAACGATTTTGATGGTGCAGTGCTTTGGTAGTTCGAAAGTGCGCAAGTTTGGGCTAAACTTGATCTAAACCCCGCGACACATCGCCACGGGCGGTGTTAGGTCGGTGGTACATCGCGCGCTCGTGTAGTCGTGTTGGCTGTCGCAATGCTGTGCTCTCGCTGCTCGAAGCCCACTGTACCCAGTGACAGCGGTGAATGTTCAACATTTATCACCACAATCATTTTTCTCGCACACAAAATGCGCCCGAGCTTTCTCACCCACACCCATCGGAATCGTACATTTTCTCGGGATCAAAAGTGTCGCAATAAAGTGTAATTATCATATCTTTCCTTCACTTCTAGACCAGTGAAATAAAATAAAAGAATATCAGATCATTAGCTTCAGATATTATGTCATTATAACATCCATTTTGCCTCTATATATTAATACTATATACTAACTGTGCCCGCGGTTCCACACGCGTTAATGATTAATGTTATATAGCCTATAGCCTTCCTCGATAAATGGGCTACGTAACACTGAAAAACATTTTCAAATCGGATCAGTAGTTCCTGAGATTAGCGCGTTCAAGCAAACAAATAAACGAACAAACCCTTCAGCTTTATCATATTAGTATAGATTATTATTTAAAAGTACATTTAAATTAATATTACTCAGTTAAAACTATATTGAATATGTGTGAAAGAGCATAATAAATGACCAATGATAATGGACGGATTTGAAGTCCGTTTATATTTGGGAATTGACCTTTAATTAAGGTTTGAATCCGATTACTCTTATGGCTTTAAATATTAACGCAAGTTGGAAATTGGTGAAATTGTAACGTTAACCACACTGCATGGTGAGGTCGGATGTAAGCGTGGATGCTCTGAAACTTCGTGCGTAGTTCGCGACACTGCACCGGCGGGGTTAATAGTTAGTTTTACTTTAAACATGTTTCATACCTTCAAAATATGAAGTATCTATTGATTGGATTATAGTTTTAGAATATGCAGTAAAAGGTGAAGTTAGGAGCTATCCATGCTTAGCCGAAATCACATAGATAAAATGGGGCGTCGATCATGTAAATATTTACTAAAGTAACATGTAACAAATTAGATTTTTGGTATCTTCTAGGCAAGCATGCTTCAACGTCGACTGCATCGTCCATTTCACCAGGTGAGAGATTGAGTATATATATGTACATATGGGTTATTCAAGTCTATATTAAATCAAAAAATATTATTGAGCGGGCGTACCACGCATCGGTATATCATCCATTCCTTGTGCTGATCCTTGGTCCGGCGACAACAGTACGGTTAAAACTTCTCATTATCTACAATTGTCTTTCAAATCAAGAAGAGCGAAGGGTGCTTAAAAATTTCAATACCAAACTTGAAGTTTTAAATAGTTTGTTGTTTTAAAGTTTATTTTCATTTAAACACGTCTCCATTTTAAAGTGGGGCAATCTCAGTATTATAAGTTGACGAAGTGGATGGCGTGGCACTTTAGGTAAGCTCGCGGCGCATACTTGCGAGTAATCCGGCGACACGCCGCGCGGCGGCAGCGCCGCGTCGCGCGGGCTGTCGTGTTGCCTCATGTTGACAATAACAATGTTGTTTTCTCGCCACTTGATGCGCTAGGCGCTTAGGCTAGGCTTCGCTGCTATATTGCAAGGATTTGCAATCAAAATTCCGGGCTCGGATGTTGAAGGATAGCGTCGTTTATAATTGGAAGCACGGCTAAGTTTTCATAGATTGATGTACTCTTAGGTATGAAAGTTAAAACGATGTAAGCACGAAAATCGGTGTGTATATTGAAAATTTTCTTTTCGCGTAAGTACCAAAATATTATCCAAGACAATAATAATAAATAAATATCATACTACTTCACATACATTGAGCTGACTCCGAGTTAAGTAGCTTAAGCACTTGTGTTACGGATATCAGAATCAACAGTGGTATTACAAATATACTTATAACTACTTAAATAACACTCGGACACCGAACAAACACAAGTAATCATCATATGAATGTTTGTCCTGGGTCGGGATCGAACCCACAAGTCTTGGCGCATGGGGCAGCGTCACTACCGAATGAGCCATCGAGCCAGTCCTAACAAACATATCCAAGTTTAGATTACAATGTAACTCCACATAACGATAATAGTAAATATTGGCACTCGCTGCCTGCTGCAGTCTGCGTAAACGAAATAACTAGAGTCTCTTTAAAGAGATTCTTCAAATACCAATTTACCTATCAATATTGTGGACGAAGTAGTTTTTATGTCGTTAAACTAATTAGCGACGGAATCATGTACTTCATTTAGGCATGTGGCATCTACTCCGTTAGTCGTTGGATTAAATGGTTGTATGTAACTCATCTCGTTGGAAACTTGGGCGCTCTCGTTATTGTAAAGTAACCAACTTGAAAGGTTTCCCCGAAGCGCGTTCCGAGCGCAGTATTTCCAGTACTCGATAATGCTGATCCTTTGACATTTTTAATTTAGCCTCTTTGATTTGTTTTTTTTTCTGCTACGTCAACATAAAGCTATATGCGAGCTCGTCGCATATTAATAACACGTATGTAACCACATCATCGTACCGGAAAAAGAGGATGGGTTACATTCACAGGAAAGGACTTATCGGCGAAAAAAATGCTTTTCTTTTATCGCATTAAGTCCAATATATCTACGAACTCATGTTTAGCACCTTTAGCGTGTGACATAGAACTTATACCAAACACCATTTTAGCATAGTAGGAGAGCTGGCAACAATTTTTCGACAGGTATTTGAGGCAAGCTGAAAATTAAACTTGTTCAATGCCATTCCTATTATACCCCAACACGGAACTGCAGACCTGGCTAGTGAGTAGCGGGGGTAACTCAAGATAGATTGTTAGATCACCTGGCAGGTAGAAAGTACTAGCAAAATGATATGTCTTTTTTAGAATCCCTAGACCTATTTTTAAGTTATTAAATAATACCCTATTAAAATTTCAAGTTGCCTCAAATACTTAAATACCTAAATTTTTTATATAATTTTGCAAAACGCACGCTGACTTACCCTTTTTTTTAAATTCTTAAAACATTTAACTACGACTTATAAATATTGCATTAAACATATTTTTGAAAAAAAATATTAATGTTAAAAAAATAGCCCCGCTACTCACCAGGCAGGCAGTTCCGTGTTGGGGTATAATAGCAGAGGCATGGGACAAGTTTTCAACTTGCGCCTCAAATAACTACCCAAAAATTGGTGCCAGCTCTCTGACCACTTGGCTTATTCTCACGACTACGACCTACTTAGGTACTTTGTATTTTTTATTAGACTTTTTTAATAGAAATGGATGTTTTATATTTGGAAATCTTTGAAAGCGAATGTTACTTGGCTGTCGCCATCGAAACTGTTTGTCAAGTTCTTTCTTGCTCGCCAAGGTAGGCGAATTTGCAAATGTCGTTGCATCGTCGGGCTAAACTCCGCGCTGCGCCGCCGCAGCGCGGTGCACCGGCGCGGGAACACTCGGCGACGATGACAATGCTCCGTCGGGTCGCTCGGATCTCGGCTTAACCCAGCGAGACGGCTTGCCGCGATTATCCTTACCTTTTGTCGCCACGAGTGCTACGACGACTCCTTATAAGCTTCGAAAACCCCGCGATTAAATCAACATATTTTTTGGATAAACATTTGTTGAACACTTTCTGGAATCTGGCAGCCGCACACTCGAACATAGTTCACCGCTAAATTGAAAGGGATATCTTTTCACTCAGAATTCTTCGGAAAAGTTCTTCAGTTTCATGTTCAGACTAAGATAACTAGACGCTGCTAACTTAAATATTAAGGCTAAATAATATTTACTTACTTTATGCTTACCTAACCGACTTTTCAAACTTTTACAAACTTACTTAAAATTATAACTAAGTAACTATTGAATATGTATGTATGTCGAACGAATATTAAAAAAATGTATATTAGTCTGTCTTTGAATTTCACTATCAAGCCTGTTAAGTACATGTTGAATCCTTTTTCAGAGGCTGTTCCATTTATACCAATTCCGATTCGTTAATGCTTTTCCTAGTACATTATGTGTTAATATTTTTTTTTGCCTGCAGGGGTGCTGGAGATGACGGGAACGGATAATATCCGGTTCAGTGGGCACACGCTCGACAAAGCCACCAAGGCGAAGGTCACCTTAGAGAACTTCTACACAAACCTCATCACCCAGCACTATGAGAGGAAACAGAGGTACCGTAACCTATACAGAACATTTGCGATTGTTTCATATCTGCTATCATAGTTATGTACTCGACGATGTGACGATGACGATGATCTAGGTGTCTACGATTTTCAGTTTTGGAACACATTAGTGATTTGACTCACAGAATGTCAATTAGCCTTTTTCCTTTGAAGGTTATTGAAAAGTCCGCTAAAGGCAACACTTGTGGGGGGTGGGTACAAATGATTTGATATACGTAATGGCAGCAACGGTAAATATTGTATTTTAATATCAATAAGGCGAATATTAACAATCATAACTATACTGCCTAATAAACGTTGTGCATTCGCTGTTGCACTGCTGACAGTTGATACAAGCGATAATAATGGTATAGAACTATCTTAAAAACTTACATTGGCGAGAGATCGTTTTTAACACGATAGTGATAAAAAAAGGCGATTTATAGAAAATATAAATGTGTTATCGGTAGCATAGTTTAACAACTGTTTATTTTGTAAAGTTCTTATGCACGAGATGTTAATTATATATAAAAAATAATAAATACAATTGTTTGTTTTTCTATACTTGTAGCAAATGTTGGATATTGATGCTAGCGACCATTCTATTAATAGCCTTTTTTATCAATATCGCGATAGAAAATCTCTTGTCAATGTGAATTTTTGCGCTAGTTTCATACCATACTTGTCGCTTGTATCGACTGTAACTTAATACATTGCTCTTGGTTATTTCTCGGTGCATTCTTTATTTATTCAATGGAATCAGAAAACAATGTATCGACACTTTTTTGGAGAAGAAAGATTTCCTACTGTTCTGTTGTCCATTTGATTAATGTTCTGGAGACACATGTGTCACTGCCTTAATAAGGTAGGAATAAAAAGTGGGAAATTAATGTGAAAAATTTGCCAAGATCTTATCTGCATTTGTATGCTTCATCTCGAGGCCCATATTTTCCTAAATACTATTCTATAGTCCTGCTGTAGTTACCAGTGAGTGGAAGTAGCCTCGTGTACAATAGCTCGTTAGCGGGTCTGGATGGTTCGCGAGGGCTGCTTTTGCGCCAAGCGAGAGAAGGTCGCAGTTAACGTTGGTTGGTTGGTTTACATAATTTCAATCATGCTGTTATGGCACACATTCAGTGCAAAAAGCCTGGAAGACAACTGAGTTAGCCTCATGAGCAGCCCGGCCGCGCCGAGCGAAGAAGGTCGCAGTTAACGTAATTTTTTACTTAATGCATTGTGCCTTTATAACATCTAAGTGATAAGAAATGCATTTGATACTCAATGGCAAAATGCGGATCCTTGTTTTATAACAAGCTTTCCGCCACTGCTAGTATTTGAGGACATGTGAAAGTAAACTTTAATAAGTTAAAAATGCAGTTACTTTCCTGTAAACGTAGTATTTTTGCAAAAACGCTTACTTACTACTAGTTTAGAAGCTGTTATTCTTATTTGTAAAAAGAAGTGCAATGTAATGAAAAAGTACTTAAAACCACTTTTTTATTTAAAAATCACTTATGATTGAAATAAGCTTATTATCGTTACAACTTATATAGCTAATATGTATACTTTTAGCCGTGATAACATAAAAAAGCGGGATATTCCCAAAGGCATGCCGCTCCTTAGTTCGCAGTCAGGCTTCATGGGCGCCATCATTGCAAATTTGTTGATAAACGCGCGTGTCGCTAGCGTGCTGTGTGCCAAGCGACATATGTACATTGGTATATTATATGGGACGTGAGATCTAACTGCATAATATTAGCTTTCTCTGCATTTACCCTGTTTTGGACTGGCCTTCGGCGGCGCGGTCGAGGGCGCGACCTATAAATAAATTATATTAGAGCTTGTGTTCACTACAGTTTTAAAAGAGGTCTCAAATTTAGATGAACTGTGTTATTTACACTGGCAAACAAAGTTGCATAGAAGCAAGTGTTGGTGCAGTCTGGAGCCGGCTACATAACTTTTTTAATGTGCAATGTCTGTGAATACAATATTCTGATGAAGTTCGAGCGTATTTACTGGCTAATGATATTGTATACTAAAAATTTGCTCGCCTGGTCCGGTAATTGAAGCTGATTAAATACGAAAACCAACTTTGTTTAAATTTAATCACGCTGTTCGAAATATAAAATCTATCAGTACCATTGCTGAGTACCGTGAGTAATCATTTTAAATTACAGAAACTGCCTGGAATGATTAATGAAGTATCGGTAAACTGATAGTTCATACACGATATATTCAAAGTGGCACTTGTGCGATACAGCGATCGGTCAATATTGGCCCATAATAATAGATGAAACGATGTGATCGCGGTGCATGCATGAAAATTGGTACTTAGTTTAAATTTATCGAAAAAATTTATAACACAATGGACATTGAGTTTCATTCTCTGAATTATTATTAGTGATTCATATGGCCATCACTGTAATTGGAGCTTTTTATTTCCGTCTTCATCTTTTTGCATAGAAAAATGATTTCAGATGTTCTAAACACACTATTTTGTTAATTGGTCATGAGAATATTCTCATGACGAATTAACAAAATAAATAGTGTGTTACATAACTGGTATCTGTTACATCTGACAGCTGATGCATCATATCTTTATTTATCAGATAAGACTTTTTATTTGTTTACCGACGAATACTTAGAACAAATATAATGGTTTTAAGAATAATAATAATAACATTTAGATCAAACTCTCAAGAGGCCTCTGCATGTTTGACCCCCGTCCCCATGCAAGCCTTATAGGCCCGGGCTGGTCCCGTGATTGTGCCGAGAGACATAATAATAACACATGTCAACAAAATTGCACTTTTTGTTTGGTACAGCAATAATTTATAATTTTTTTAACTGATCAGTACAGTACCAGCTTAATACAATTCTAACTACCTAACTAAACTTCACGCCACTTCCCTAGCGGGGTAGGTAGAGAGGACTGAACTTAATACAATTCTGTTATAATAATTTTCCCACCTCGTCACATTTTTTAGTTATTTGACTACAAACATAAAAAAAAGTATTTTAACGATTTTTGTGGATTTATTTAACAGTTATGTTATGAATGTTAGAGTTATGAGTATGAATGTTAGTGGATGGAGAGGAAGAGGAGATGGATAGATTGTGTGAAAGATTATATGAGTGAAATGGGAGTGGAAAGCTTGATGACGGTCGACCGGGACGCATGGAAGAGGAAGACATGCTGTGCCGACCCCAGATGAACTGGGAGAAGGGCAAGAGGGTGATGACTGGTATTCGTAGCACATACCTACATAAAGTTCTCATTCTGCTTAGTTAGAAAGTTGAACGAGTCTGAAAATTTTATTTTAATAAATTTTTAAAAGAACTTTTCGCATATTATTTACTGAACTCTTGAAAATGACTCTTTATTACTTCCTCGTTCATTTTGCACGTATTCTTTGTGTTATTAACGTGTTTATTATCCGTATGTACAGTATTAGTTTTACCTAGAATGCATATTTATTATTTTATTCTAGGGAAGGACTGGCTTTTCTTGCTCGTCGCTTTGTTGCACCGCCCACCACCCTGTTCTGCTAAGACCTATGGTTGGCTGCCTCTGCGACAATAAGTTCACCCTTTGTGAATTATTTTGCGCTGACCAATAAAGAAATTAAATGAAATTAAATAAAATTATGATGTAAAACGAAATTATCTTTATTTACGTAGGCTCAAATAAGCACTTATAAATCGTCAGTACATACAAATGAAAATTTACCACCGGATTCGGAAAGTAGCTTATACCGAGAAGAACTGGCAAGAAACTCGATAGTTACTCTTTTCATCGCCAAATTCACAGTATCAATAACAATTATCATATTCTTAAGCTACTATGCTATACAAATCTAAAAAAGTAAATATGTATAATAGCAATTGCAAATATTTGTCACTTAAAAAAATCTTCTAAATTATAATAAATAAGCCTTTCTCATAAGATGCCCTTTAATGTGTAATTTAAATCTATGCATAGGCAGTTCAATTATATTGCCTGGTAATTTGTTAAATAATTTTATGCTTGACCCCTTAAATTAATTTCTAGTCTTGTGAAGTCTTAAATACGGAATGGCAAGCCTGTGTTTGTTTCGAGTGTTAAACGATGACAATCAGATTTTTGAAAGGGTAAGCGGACAAGCAAATAAAAGTCGCCAACGTAAAAAGATAGGATTCATTTTCGCCGACTGCACTTGTAAGTTCATCAAGGGCGGCGCTGCGGAAAAGTTTTCGGGAGGTTTTCGCGTTCGCTCTCGGCGACCTTGTCGCCGCGAACTTCGCTCGTGCTGCGGTGCACCGGCGAGGGGCACACACTGCACCGTTGCGACGTCATTGCGTCGTTTGAGTTTTGCATGTTTTTTTTAATGTCTTCTGAATTTGGACTTGACAAGCCGGCAGTCTTTTGTTGCGAAAACGTAGCTTGCATTGACGTTATTCATCCAGAGGTGAAGTAGTCTTGACAATATCAAATGTCTAAAAGTATTAAAAAGGTAGACCATTCTTACAAGGCTGTCTCAACTGTGTTCAAAAATTATATATGTCGGCGCAGGGCGCCTAGACTCGCTATAGTTTGAGCCCCTGAGATGCAATGTTTATATTAACAGTATTAGCCTACATTTTCATAGAGTATTTCATTGTTCCCGTGACGTATGGCGTCGACAAGCTCGCTATTGTTGGAGCCCGTGAGAGGTGACGCGCATTCCTCAGCGCAATGTTTATATTAACAAAATTAACCTGGATTGTCACAGAGGATTTCTTTGTTTCATGAAACGCGGCGGTTATTGGAAACACTGCCGAACGTACCCGTGGGTCTAGGTGTTGAATGACATTAGATATGACAAGCTCGATGGCGCATTCGGTAGTGACCCTGCCCCATGCGCCAAGAGTTGTGGGTTCGATCCCCACCCGGGACAAATATTCGTTTGATGAATACTTGTGTTTGTTCTGTGTCTGGGTGTTAATATCTAATATTTAAGTATATATTTGTAATACCACTGTTGTTTCTGATATCCGTAACACAAGTGCTTAAGTTACTTACCTCGGAGTCAGATCAATGTGTGTGATGTAGTCTGATATCTATACTTATAATAAATCTGTAGAGAGGTCAATTCTGTACATGAAATATATTTTCAAAATAACTATCAGGGGGTGATTAGTGATCGAACTCATGCCAAAAAAAAAAATGCAATTAGATATTGGTTCTTTGGTAGCAAGCTTAGCTTTGGATGCTCGTGGGGCAGAGTGATTTGGGCCATGGTGGAGTCGCGTCGCGCGTACTCCCGCACCCGTGCCGTGAGATTAGTATACACGTTAATTACTCACCATTTGACCCACGGATTCGTTTCCGTTTCTCCATACAGTCTAAGTCTGAGCTTTGATAGACTTGGCGTCAATTCTGACACGAATGATAATTTATTCACGACCGTAGTTAGTGTAAGTATATTTTATTGTTACTGGATTCGTGTGCGTGATGTGCTCTTTACGTACGTCCACTATTGAGCCAATGCAGGGACCCTTTGCTAGTCAAATTCAAATTCAAATTCAAATTCAAATTCAAAATATCTTTATTTATATGGGCTTCAAGAAAGCACTTATAAATAGTCAATATACATAAAAAAAAGGATAAGAACTAATACTACCACCGGTTCGGAAGGTAGACTCTATCGAGAAGAATCCGGCAAGAAACTCGATAGTTACTCTTTTAAATGCCAAATTTTACAAATTTGTAAACTTAATTATTATATACTTAAGACTATGTAGATATCACTGCAGGTGAACACTTCATTATGAAGTTAACCATGAATCCTTGTCATTGAGGTAATCTTGTATCTTGTAATAACCCTTACTCATTAAAAATGATTTAATATATAATTTGAACTTATGTAGGGGTAATGTTATAATACTTTGTGGTAGTTTATTAAATATTTTAATACTTAGACCAATAAATGAATTACCACTCTTTTGGAGTCTTTGAATAGGAACAGCAAGTTTGTGTTTATTTCTAGTATTAAAACTATGAGAGTTTGACTTTTTAGGAAATGCTTCAATATTTTTGAATATATACATTATACAATCCAGAATAAATTGTGATGCTATTGTTAAAATATTTATTTCTCTAAACTTTTCTCTAAGCGAGTCACGTGGACTGAGGCCGTATATGGCTCTGACTGCCCTTTTCTGCAATACAAAAATAGTTTGTATATTGGCCGCAGATCCCCACAGCAGCAGACCGTATGACATAACGCTACGAAAGTAACTAAAGTACACCAATCTTGCTGTTTCTACATCAGTTAATTGCCTTACTTTTCTAACTGCAAATGCAGCTGAACTAAGTCTTCCAGCCAGAGCCGCAATATGGGGACCCCATTGCAATTTAGCATCAATAAAAATTCCTAAAAATACTGTGGATTGAACTAAATCTATTGCTTCATTATTCATAATAATCCGCGTATTGACTTGCCTTGTGTTTGGCATTGAGAACTTAACACATTTCGTTTTTTTTGCGTTAAGCAGCAAGTTATTAGTAGTAAACCAATATAGGACTTGAGAGAGAGCGTTATTTACGTCGTCAAGAGATTCATTATGTCTATCAATTTTAAAAATTAGTGAGGTATCATCAGCAAATAATACTATCTCACACAAGTCCTTTGTATAGTCCCCGCTCCGACATATATAATAGAGGCCATTTATCATAAAATTTTGATAAAAAGCCGATAAATTACACTAATATCTAATGTTGTCATATTTTATTATCTTAGGTCCTTATCATATTACCTTTGGACTGCAAACCCCGTCGTAAGGATAATTAAAATTCGGTACAAAAGTAGCCTTCAACGCGACAGCTTTATATAACCCGGCGTACAGCTGAAAGTTTCACGTAGATCATATAAACGGTTGACAGAGCGAGCTACAATCTAGCCGAACTACTTTTTTAAAATGCATGATACAAATTTTCTCAGCTCGAGTTGAAAATTCCTCACGTGCATATCGGCGTCGGCGAGGAGCTTTCGAGCTTTTCGGCGCTCCGGATCGCGTCGGTCTCCGCGACCTTCGCTAGCACTTGTGCAAAGCTCGCTCGAAGCGGCCAATTATGTACTCTTTGGCTTTCCCGTTCCAATGCACCAGGGAGGTGCACCCGCTGCAGTTGCTTTGACGTCATGCCTCTCATCTCGGTGAGGTATCTTGCCTCGTATTGCCAGTGACCTTATAGTCGAATATATGACCTTATAGTTTAATCGAAATTGCGTGTGGAAGCTACTGTTGTTGCATGTTGATATATTGGCTGCTGCTTTTAGATAGTGTTTCGTTAGAATAAACAAGTTAATTTAGCCTATGTTTCAACTTAGCTATTGAATAAGAATTATTAGCAATTATTATAATTGGCTAGTAGACTATTTACAATTGCTAGGCGTTTGATTTCAAAAGAGTACATTAGAAAAGGCGACTTCTATTCAATTACTTGTTAAAGCTGTTAGTTGACTTTACATCAAACATTATTCAATCGATTGGCTTCAAAAAGAGTTGCGAGTAATAACGTTGAATATCAGTATGTCCATATTATTTAGAAACAACGTTCGGACAGGTGAAATGGACGTCGTTGGCGGGTAATGTTAGACCCAGTATTGATTAGATAAAACATATAAAACTAGGTTAAATATTTAGGTTTTTACAGTCTATTTTTAGCAAAACAGTACAATCACGTATCTGTAATTGGAAAAATGGGGACATATTACTTTACTAGCTTTTCTTCTTTGCGCATGAATGTAGATTTTTATAATTTAGCTTTAATATTGGTATGTACTGTTACACACTTATTTTTATTTTTATGTACCAGTACACTAATCCTTTTCTGCATGCCCGATCTAACATTTAATTATAATAGCTGACCCGGCGAACTTCGTTCCGCCTAACAGTCAATGACACATAATCGGGTTAAATAAATTGAGATGTAAGCTATCCTATCTTTCAAGTTGGGTCAAAAAACTGCACACGGTGTGCAAATTTGATTAAAATCGGTTAAGTAGTTTCGGAGTCCATCGCGGACAAACAACGTGACGCGTAATTTATATGTATTAAGATGACGATCGGTAGAGTATGCAGGTAAGAATTGAAAGGCTCTTTCCTATCTATTATAAAATATTAGTCGGGATAAATGAGAAATATGACGTCATAATGTCAGCATCCTGACGCTACGTTGCAACCCGGACAGTTTGGTTGTGTAGTTAGTGGTCGTCTCGACGTCTGAAGTTCTCTGACCACAATCCTTGCGAGAGCGCTGGAACCGATAGTTTACAACAAATGTTTGAATTTTGAGGAAGCTATGTAGTTTGCGCAATTCCTGAGAATATTCTTCTTCTGGGCTTTGGATGCTTAAATTAGTTCCTTAATGCTGCTAAAATTTCCTTTTAACTCTTTGTAAGGAATGCGCCGTATTTCTTGTCACCACTTATGTACTATGTACTACCATAACACATATTTCCTCGTCGTAGTTAAAGGAGAACACATTCTACTACATTTAAATGAAGAATACTTTTTGTGCTTATAAAATAGAAAGATTTATTTTGTTGGTCTGATACTTAAAAAGAATGTGCCAACTGTGTTTCTTGCCTAGCATGTCGTAAAGGGCGACTAATGGTATATGGGGCTTTGGGTAGGTGATTGTGTAGACGACAAGCTAGCCACTTGTACCTACTTTTACACAATTTTCTATCCAACCCAACCTTGTTTTGTTTTTAGCTGAATGTGGTTAAAGAGGCCTGTTGCCCCTTTGACTCTGCCTACCCCTTTGGGGATTATGGGCGTGATGCTATGTTTGTTTGTTATATGTTTGGTAGGTAACTACAATTCCGTTACTTTCTAATTATAATGCATTATCCTGTTCCTTTGTTAGGATTCGCTTTTAGTAGGCGTCCGTTTTCACTAAGACCCTGATAAAGACTCACTTAGACAAGAGTACTAGACACATTTGATCATGTTTACACACCTATAGTCTTTTCTATGTGTGTTTCTATAGGGTTCTATAGGGTATTCTATTTTCTATAGGGTTCCTATGCATCAGCGGTAAATGTACCAATCAAATCATAAAAATAATAGTACAAATCCTTATTTATATATAAAGAACGTGTCTATACTACTGTTTTTCAGCATTATGTTACCTGCCGCCGTTACTTTCTATAAAGGATACACCTAAGTAACGTTTTTACATCTAATTAAAAATAAACAGATAATACAATTAAAATTAATACTAACGGGATTTACCCGATAAGCAATATTGTATTACATGAGTATTTACAGCTCGCTGTTTCAGACATTTATAAATATATGTGAATAAATAAATAAATAAATTCTTCAGATTGACACACCAATTCCCTAGTCCCAAACTAAGCTTATAAGCTTGTACTATGGATACTAGGTGAACGGATAGAAATACTTAAATACGTTTATAAACATCCATGACTCGAGTACAAATATCCATGTTCATCACACGAAATATTTGCCCCTAGCGGGATTCGAACCCGCGACCCTTGGTTTCGTGGCCAGGGTCTCTGACCACTCGACCAACGGGCCAGTCAAAAAATGTGAATGTCTGACCGGACAGAATGTGGCCAACATAATTCAGTACTTACCTTAAATAAACTGGACCAACTTTGGGGATATTGTTAGACGATTTGCTGTCTCTAAATCTGATTCTCAATTGATCTGGCACCAAATAGCGTGGCCTTTCGACCTTACAGCGTCGACAGTTAAATATAGATATTTAAAGCACTTGTACGACGAGAAATATTTGGATGTTTTTTATACGTTTTTAGGGATGGTCTCGGATCTCTAAAATAAGTTATTGTCTACAGTTGGACCATATAAGTGGTGTTGAAGTAGTACACCCGGTTTTTCTAAATATCTATTGTAAAAACAAAAACATTGTATTTTAGACCAATTTCACGAAATTGTTTTTTGAATGGTAGTCATGCTCGAGTGAAACGATCGCTGACACATACGTCATACTTGTGAACAAGTGCCACCTTCATAGGCTGGTCTGCTCCAGTTTACATTTTACTTGTAATAATACTCGCCTGAATCTTCGACGAACATTAACTATGTGACTTGGTATTAATATTAATTTAATCTCTAAATTTTAATTTTTATATTCAATCTGGCATCGAAAAGAGTAACTACCGATATTCTTGCCGGTTTCTTCTTGGCAGATGCGACATGCCAAACCGGTGGTAGATTAAAATTGTTCCATTTTGTACTGATTACTCGAAGATTTAGAAGTGTTTTTTTGAAGCCTACGTAAATGAAGATATTTTGAGTTTGAGTTTGAATTTTCTTGTAATAAAATAATTTTATCCTCGGCATGTGTATGGCAGATCAAGGCTTCTGCCTCTCCTCCACCGAGTTCGTATCTTTGACATGTCTTCGTCTGTTGGTCGCTCAATGTTTTTATATCCATTCCTTTAACGTACTTTCACATTGAGCGGATAATTTATTCACCTTTAATTCGCGTAATTGATCTACCTATGTAATAACATCTAGATCAAATATCAATTACGCGAATTGCTTTAAGTAAGATATTAAGATAAAAGATAAGAAAGCAGGATAAGAAGCGATATTGAAGCTATCGCAAATCAACTTTATCCACTCATTAGTGTTTCACGCAATGAATCAGTTGCCCACCACGCGTGTGCCGGTGACTAGGGCGACCAGATCTAATGATGACAAAAGAATGAAACCTATATATTAGATACCATTTTATCAGACCACTAGCGATGCCCGCTGTTTTACCTGCGTTTGTGGTTAATGTTATTTAGCCTATAGCCTTCCTTGATAAAAGGGGCTATCTAACATTGAAAGATAATGAAAACTAGTAGGTAAACAATAATTAAGACACCTAAAATAGGGAAAACAGTAAATAAAAGAACGCAGCTTAGAACGTACAATGACAGCGCTTTAATGAGAGAGAGAGTAAAAAGGCGGGAGCCGGATACAGCGACATCTATAAAGTAACGGGTGCGTTCGTTGTTGTGGCTGCGTTCATATCTACAACAAAAGATTTTTAATATCGGACCAGTGGTCCCTGAGATTAGCGCGTTCAAGCAATCAAACAAACTCTTCAGCTTTATAATATTAGTATAGATTTTATCAGACACTGTCGGCTCGTTTCGGCTTCGTACAGGTGGCCATATTTTTTATCTCTTTTTTTTTAAGCTTATGTTACTTAATAGTGAAAGTATTTTTGAAATCGATCCAGTAATTGTGGAGTTTAAACGTTACAATCATACAAGTGATTCCTCTTTATAGCAAGTATCAGCGCACATTGGTGACTTGCCCTACACCCGGTACAATCCACGAGGGCTAGGCAGAATCCAAGGAGCGCCGGGTTTAATGACAAATAAATAAATAAAAAGAAAACAGCTGACAATACATTAAATCTCTTCTTTATAATATTATTTAAGATGTATGAGTTCATCAGGTTACTTATAAAACCTTGTTTATTTAAAGTAATTTTAAAAGAACAACTTTTACTCCATTACCTAATATTTGTTTCTGATATTTCACATTAATATTTCGCTTCAGAACAGTTATGAATCAATTTGCATCGCATGATAAGTTTGTGCATTTTTTAGGCTTCTACTTAATAAGTTGTTCGCAAGTCTCGTTACTCGGCACTGTTTAAAATAAATATTACTCGGTAGGTAATATGATTATTCTTCTACATGTAGCTTCGCAAAGATTGTTGATATGGAATCATTCGTAGCGGTGGGCGTATGTAAACATCTCGTAATGCATTGAGGTGTGCACCATAGGTTTACTTTGTAAACCGCACCCACTTTTAGGTTGGTAAGCGTCTTACATAAAACCTCCTTTTAGGGCGACAAATGTTGCGCATTCCTATTAGACCGATTTGCCGTAGATAGGACTGAAAAAAAGTTTTAAAAGCTCTTTTCGTTGAGTTCGTAAATTATCGAAGAATTATTATTGGCAATCATGTTGCCAGCGCTGTCCACCTCCATAGGTACCGCGTCGGCTGATACCAGAGGTCTTTATTATTATTTAATAATTAGTGTTGATTAGATGGATATTCGCATCGATACGAAATGCTCCTTCTCAGCTATGGTGGCCGCTTATCAGTCTGGCCGTGTTCTAGTGTAGTAGTTTTCGTAGTACTGAGTTTGGCAACAATGAGCCTCACCTGTTGCTACACAAAAGATCCCGCCAAATGTACCATATCTGGCCACGCTACATAAGGGAGTTATCTATCGCGCCTAATCGCGAGGCGAAATGTTTTGCTGATAAACTGGGTGACTAGCGCGCGTTTCATGCTTTGACTCAATCGATTATGATAATGCTATTATTGTGCTCGTTAGACAAGCGTGGATGTTTGCTTTGATATATCTATCTGATGACTGGACAGGGCTTTGTTGTTGGACTGTTGCGCGGTGACATCATGCGGCTGGGCTTGGCGCACATCGCCGCTGCCAGATTCGATGAGTTCTTGATGTTAATATAAAGATTTAGTTTTCAAAGTTAAGCGAACGCTAGTATACTAGTGTAGTTGACCTATCATTTACCCACTGGAACAAAATCTGGTGCCACAGGCAAAGTGCCGAGAAACATTTAATTAGTAAACTAGCAAATTCTATAAAACCATTACGCAGGTGATCTGGTTTCCTTATCTATACGTTACAAAACTCTTCATCAAATATTACTCAAGCGGATCCTACTTGAAAAATCCACAAAGAGGAGGACTATTTCTAAAAGTTAACTAACTAACTAACTAAACTTCACGCCACTTTCCTAACGGGGTAGGCGGAGAGAACCGAACGCCATATGGCACGATCCTTAACACACCACACTCGCCTCTTCAACATTCATGATCCTTTTCATACAAGCTCTACGGTTTTTATGACTCCTAACATCACCTTCTGTTAAACCTTATTTTAAGAGTACTTTTAATTGAACTCTTGTAGGTTTCAACTTACGACAGTAGGTATCTATTTTTACGTGGGTTGTGCTGTAATGATTAGCTACTCCTTGTTACATACCTTCTTGTCCGCCATCCCCGAGCGGGGTTTAGGGGGGCATAAAGGTAAGACAGAATCCAACTCCTATGGCCATGCACATTTCACCAAAAAAAGAAATTGGTACTAAAACTTTTTATTTGATCAAAATGGAACTTTCTATAAAAAACTTTTTCAGCTCAGCTCTAGGTATCAGTTCATGCATGTATTTAATAAAGTTCTTTTTTCAAGTCAGCTAAATTTAACGATAAAGATGATTGTAGTCATTGATAAAAAAAAAAGAAAGTTTCATTTCTAAAATCTGCCATTATATCTTAGCAGTTAACTATTGCTAAATTGGACGATATGAAATGGCATTTACGGCGAGCGCTGAACTAGTTACTTGTTCGTTCAATAAAGTCAAAAGTATGAACAGATTCAACATTCAACATGGTTAGTTTTCGCAAGTTATGTGCTCGTAGATTTCAAAGCAGTCATTTGGTCCGAACTTGATAGACCCCAAGTTCGAGTTACTTTAAACTTGACCAGCATCTCGAGTATATTGGAGTGATTTATGAGGTTGTGCTGCGAGCAGAGTATCAGACGGAAATTTCAAAGCAAACGTGGTAAAGTAAAACTATATATGTTTCGTGATGTAATGATAGCAATAGGCAAGATGACTAAAAATTTCTGTTTAGTCCGTCAGTTAGATTACTAAAAAATATTGAACACGTATTTTTTTATTTATCTGTCAAACAAACATTGACGAAGATACAATGCATTCAAATTGCGCGTGACGTCACTCTTTCGTACAATTTTTACTAAATAGTGACGTCGCAAGCCCCCACTCTTAAACATTGATGCTCTTTATCTATGTGATTTTTTGTTAATTTGATAAAGCGAAAAATATGTGTCTAGTATTTTTGTATATGATGACGGACTAAATAGAATTAATTTTTTTTAATGCAGTCATCATCCCTTTAAGTGGAAGTATTTTAGATGAAGATTTTCATTACAATGATTGGATTCTAGGAATAATGTGAGATAAACAGCCTATTAAATAAATTAATTTATGTTTTTAGTGTACAATTTAATTTAATCATCCAAATGTAGGCAACAAGCACCAAGTGGTGTTTTAAATCTTGTCCAATTAGATAGGGCTGCCTTTAAAATTTGTGAATTTGTTTCCTCGATAACAATCAATTGGATATAAACTATATTTATAGTTTGGTTCTTATTTATATATTTATTTGTTGCGACGACTTATACTTGATTTATGAATAATAATATATTTTATTAATAGTTAAATATAGTTTAAACAATTTCACTCCCGATGCAGTCCCTTTTAAACGACCAGTGTTTATATCGTTATGTAAATGTCTTAACAAATATGAAAGTATACAATATTTATAGGAATCACAAGCGAAGCAGTGATACGTTCCGGCTAACTGCGGGTGGCCCTATGTGAACTGTGTGGGCATGTGAGATACTAAGGTGCTCGCGGTACACAGTGTGTACAATTAAAACATTACAGCAAAACACGAATAGGTACTATGTAAGTAAATTGAACCGCTACACCGCGGGCGTGGGTGTGACAAACATACATATTTTTAGTGCGGGCAAGCAGTTATATGAACATTATTATATATAGAAATAAAATATGTCTATTCTTTTGTATTGAACGATAACGTGTAGGCTTGTGAGGAATTTAGAGCTATTCGTATTTTGTTTTGGTTAGGGGAGTTAGTTTCGGTGCATTTTGAATGCGTAATTGGTTTTAGAGGCAATTTAGCATTCAAAATTCAAATGTTCAATGTATCACTTGCTTTCAGGCTATTTGGTATTCCGTAACTAATTAACGAAAACCATGACCATTTGTAACAAATATCGACAAAAGCCGTATTATCCAATCAGGGGAGCTGCAATTTTTCGCACATCGGCCATACACCTAAATCACTGTTTCTGCAAAGTTCAGGACTTGTGTCGTAATCGTTCTGGGTAATGGGAAATGTCACGTGGCATCTTTTGTTATTTAGTTTTGTAAACTTTTATATGGTTGTGCAAAAAACCTTGGAATTTTAAGCAATGCGAATTGAAAGCGATTGGACCTTACGCAAACTCTAAGTTGGGAACTTTATTTAGACGTTAAAAAGCTGTGTTTACTTGAAGGTGTAAGAATCCTTTGCAAATCCTGGTTAATTTTGGGTATAGAAAACCCTCTTAGTTAGGATCATATGATTTATCATAACGAGTTCAGTAGATCATATTTGGTGATTACGGTAATCATGTAGATGGATGAGAGCGGAGAGAGATGTCTCATCATGGAGAGAGATGAGAGCGGTGGTAGCTCAATGGTAAGGACACGCGTCTCTTAACCGAGGAGTGCGGGTTCAAACCCGGGGACGTACTTCTGGATTTTTTAAGTCTATGTACGTATTCATACCACTAGCTCGATGGTGAAGGAAAACATCGTGATGAAACCTGCAAATTCAAACAACTTTGGATTTGTAACCATGATCCAAAAAAAAAACTGGTTCCCCTATCTTTGGGTTACGAAGGTCAGATCCGCAGTCGCTTCAATGTAATTACCAGACTCGCTAAATCCTGGATCATGGTCTAAGAGGACCCCGTCTAAAAAACGGGACATAACGCTAGGAAGATGATGTAGATGAATGAGGTTAACTCTGATTGATGAACTGACAGGATATTTAATTTAGGTTTAAAACAATGTTTACCTTTTAATCGAACATACAAGTTTTGATGGCACCGTGCAAACGCGAAGTGGAGTTGATATTTATATGGTTTATCTTTTTTGCAGGCTGGAGAAATTGGAGGAGTCGCTCAAGGATGAGAGCCTGACAGAGAGCCAGAAGCAGGAGAAGCGGCAGCAGCACGCGCAGAAGGAGACAGAGTTCCTGCGACTGAAGCGGTCGCGGCTTGGCGTTGAGGACTTCGAGCCGCTCAAGGTGGGTGCTCACGCTCGTCGTCGCGCTCTTTGCAGCGCGCTCGTGACGGACAGATCGAGGGCAATGCCAAAGTTTATGAGCCGTCCCCATTCTATATTCATCGAATCCATAGAAAAAAACTTTATATTCGTAATATAAAGTTAGTTCTATGGATTCGAGGGGTGGATGAGTGATTGCAATTTTGGTTCCGTACCCAAAGGGTAATAACGGGACGCTATTACTAAGACTCCGCCGTTCGTATGTCTGTCTGTCTTTCTGTCTGTCTGTCTGTTTGTCTGTCTGTCCGTCTGTCTGTCTGTCCGTCTGTCCGTCTGTCCGTCCGTCCGTCTATCACCAGGCTGTATCTCGAGAACCGTGTTAGTTAGACACTTAACATTTTCACAAATGATGTATATATGTGGCCACTATACCGAAAAATACTAAAAACATAATAAAATAAATATTCAAGAGGGGTTCCCATACAACAATCGTGAGTTTTTTGTCGTTTTTTTAGTTGATATTAATAACGGCAACAGGTAGACGCTTAAAATATTTACAAAATATTTAGTTGTTCAGTGTCTAATGTTGTAAAGGTAATGGTACGGAACCTTTTGTGCGCGAGTCCGACTCGCACTTGGCCGGTTTCATTTAGTCGGTTAAAGATACGGGTAATGCAGCACACATTTATGGTTGCGCCAGCTCTGGTGAACCTGGGGTGCTGAGGTCACCGGTCGGTCTTCACAAATTTTTTAGCGTTACTTAATAAAATGTAGCAAAGATGACGAATTTTTTCATGATCAGCGTGACTGATGTTGTATGTTATTAATTATTTTCTTCATAATTGTTGTCCAGCAGTGGGACGCTATAATAAATAAATAATAAATAAATAAATTTTCCAGACTGACACACCAATTCTCTAGTTCCAAACTAAGCTTATGCTTGTGCTATGGATACTAGGTGAACGGATAGACATACTTATATAAGTTTATAAACATCCATGACTCGAGTACAAATGTCCATGTTCATCACACGAAACATTTCGACTCGACCAACGGGCCAGTCAAAGATAGCCACGGGCCAGAAGAAAGATAAAATAATAATAATAACTTTTCTTGCACGTTAAAAATCACTAACAATGTTTTAGATGCGAGTCTGAGCTATTAGGTGACACAAATGTAACCACATACCAAATAGCTTTCCGTATCAACGTTACCTCGATGAGTGCAATTGACTTGTCAATATGTCAAAATTCTTGAATGCATCATCACTGAATCATGTAGTCGCTCCAGACACGCGAATGCGCGGCCGGAGCCGCCCGGCGGCGCTACTTCAAAGCGTCTATGTTTAGAAAATAAATCAATAGCCTGTAATGCCGAGGCAAATTACTTGATAGTGTTTTGAAATGATTACATTTTCAATTATGTATTTCAGCGAGATCGTTTCATTGTTAATTTGTAAGGGATGTTTCTTGTTTTTCTCTTAGGTACTTAGGTAGCTTGTTAATAGGGACTCAATGTCGAGATGGTGTACTCTGAAATTAATGTTCACATATGAGATTATTTTGCTAATTTGGGTATTTATAAGTAATTTTTACATAGAAGAGATATCCCATGTTGGTCTGTGACTTATAAAGAATGTGCCAACTGTGTTCCTTGACTAGCATGTCGTAAAAGGCGACTAATGGTCTATCGAGTTTTGGGTGTGTGATTGTGTAGGCGACGAGCTAGTCACTTGTCACTACTTTTTCACAATTTTCCATCTAAACTTGCCTAGTTTATTTTTGGCTGAATGTAGTCAAGGGCTAGGCTAGCTATCCGTTTGACTCCTTCGGGGATTACGGGCGTGATGATATGTATTGTATATAATAGATGGATAGATGCATGTTGGTTAGAAATCAGCGGTTCCATGATTTTGGGTTTGAGATTGAAACCAGTAAAAGGACCGTAGCATCGTGACGACTCGTGTCGATGCTATCTTGTGAAAGATCCCATGGTCCCACAGCAAGTTAAAGGTATTCAATTTCGTAGACGCAGACGTCGGAGTGTTGCGCAACATTTATGATCGATCGCATTCGCTAACCACTGTATTGGCGAGTTTTTCAGTAGCTGATAAAGTCGTACACGTTCACGCAATTTGCCGGTGGGAACCCGAACATCCCTCGGGGATTTAATTATGCAGCGTTCCATGGTTGGTGGTAGGTATTCTGTTATACCGCCTAATAGTGACCAAAGATGGCGGGCGAAGGTGTAATTTGCACCGTGCATAGTGCATCCGCCGTACAGTCGTCTCACCTCGCTGCCTTACTGCCGTGAATAATTGTCAGATGGGATCCGGAGTGGTCTTGAGAAGGGGCCGATTCTGATGCTGGAGGCTCGGGCGTGCGGCTACTCTGACGCGGTCGGTTTTCATGTTTGATGCTAATGGGGGGGTGATCAGCTTGTTTGTATCCAAATCGCAATGAGCCTCGTTGATATCGGTGGGGTATGATTTTGACAACGATGATGTGATCACGGGATCTACCAGCCACATGCCAAAAAAAAAGGAAGTTATATGCCAACTATGCCAAGTTGGGATAATTCCATCTTCTGAACGCACCCGAGACTTGGTGCTTCCGCTTGGTTTCAGATAAAAATTTCGAAGTCCGTGTTCGTCGATTTATCATTTACCTCGCCCATTTCCCCCGATGTTACCTCAATATCAAATTACTTCATACATATAATGTGGGTTGCAGTCTGTCAATACTGTAGTTAATCAAAGCTAAGAGAATATTTGCATAGCTAGCACGTGGGACGGCCATGCTGCGGTCAGTCCTAATATACGGATTAAATGGTGTAGGTATTGTTTATATGAGCACAAGAGGTAGCTAAGTAATTAATCCGAGATTGCTCTTATGTGCGGCAAGGTGTCCTGGGACGGCTTGGTCAGGCATCCCTGACAAACATACAACGCTAATAAACATTTACGAGTAAAAAGTTCTCGAGAACTCGTTATTCAAAGTACTCGTTACCCCGGATTATTTGATATGTACTGTACAATATAAGTCTTGGTAGTGCCGCGTTATAGCTGTTCGTAACGTTTCGTCATTTGCAGGTTTCAGTAATATCTTGTATCTCGATTATACGTATGAATATAAATATTACAACTATGTGCAATTGAATTATTAATTTATCAATATACATATCTGTATATTATATAAAAATCCGGAGTCCTGTAGGTCCAAGACTAGGCTTTTCGGCGGATACTGGTCGTTCTGAGTAAAAGTTAAAACAAAATTTACCAATTTTTTTTTTAAACAATTTTTTTTAAACTGGAAAATAAAACAATACCATTACATTTTCAGCTTACATGTTACTTGGGTAGGTGTACCTAGTCCGAGTTGGGTTTAAATAGAAAGAAACATTGTAAATCATAATGTTTTTTCATAGAAATGCGCTTATCGTGGTCGATTCTGCTTATTGATATAAAATGGTCGCGATAATTAGACGCAGCGCCGTCGCGAATATCAAACGTATAATGTGCTCTAATTGAGGTGCGCGCTAATGGCGCTGTCAGACGTGCATCACGTCGATGTCGTAGGTGTGCATTTAAAACGACACAAAGAAAATGTATTGGCATTTTTATTGACTTACTACGGTCTAGTGATTAGAGTGGGGCCACGGAAAGTAGAATCAAAAGTAGGATCGATGTTTGTAAGACGAACATGATCCCGGTGATCATGTTCGTGCTTGAGTCATGGGTGTTTATTAAGGTGCATAGCGTATGCATAAGTGTTTATTTTGTAACTAGGGAAGGTCATAAGAATTTATTTATTGTGTGTTATTCAATGTTGCCGCATACAGAACAACGATTTATTTGTTTATACGCAAGCTGTAAGAGGTACGTGAGTCATTTCCGCGACGAGACAGACGACCGATACCGAGCCGTCAATTATAAAGTTGCATTAATTACAAAATTGTGATTAGTGTGATATTAATTGTAAGATTTTTTCGAATTACCAACTCTCAATAGATTCTCTTTAATTTATCAGTATTAAAGAGAATATACACACAGCTAGGCAGATTGAAACTATGATAAAAGCTCCCTAGGGCCAATTGTTTTCAACCCGGACGACTCGAAAACAAAACAACGAACAAATAACAACGCGGCTTATCTTATATGCCATTACCTCTGTTGTTTATATAACTAATATAGTTAACTAGTCAAAGTCAAAATATAGTAACTGGTGTAGGTATACACTATACCATATTTTGCGGAGGTTATACAAAAACCTCTCATACCGTTAGTTCAGCATGTGTTTTCCTCTCATACCGTATGCTACAATAAATATTGAGAGTTAAAAAACATTTGTCGTGCACTGTGTTCACAATGAAATGAAAACGCTCGTCCAATTTTCGAACGCACCGCGTCATTTCTCGCGCGGCGAGCATCAGAATACGGCCACAATAAATTTTCGCCAAAGACGTTTACACCGGGTGATTATGTCATCGCACCAAGGTGTATTTATAATCGCCATGGTGATTCTTGTCTAGGTGTAAATACATTATATATTCATGGTTTGATGGAAACCTATTGATTTTAACTATTTTGATTAAACATTATGTAGATTTTATCGTAATAAGTGCATTTCTTTTGTGTTATGATACAAAATAAAACATATACAAGTACATATGCATATACAAGTAAGTCAGTATGTTGTTCGTCATAGGCAGTTTTGGTAAAATGACGTCACGTTACCTTCAAGAAATTTAAGTCATATTGAGCAATACTTAATCTTATGTAATTCTTGCGGTAATGTTAATGTATAAATCAATAAATTGTCCACGATTTATAAATGCTATTTCACAGAACATACCAAAAAAGACGTATCCTTTTTTACTGTATATCTCTAAACTGGATTATCAAACCAAAATAATCATGTCAGCCAAAACTGTGGCCATTGAACGTTATTGATCCAATTACTACAGTCCAGCGCCGTTCCCGGCAAACACAGCTTGATCCCACTCACCTGCGGGTGAAGTGAACGGAGTCGTAGACAATGATTGGCGAGCGTTTGACCGCGCCAGGTGAGCAGTGCCGCCACGTTAATCGCGTTAGAATGTGAACGGGATGTCTGGATTTGTAAAGGACCTGACGATCCGCTATGTTTGCTTTTTAATTTGGGTAGTGGGATGTCCTGATTTTCTATTCATAACTTCATAGCGTTGTACACCCGGCACCGCTTGATACACAAATGTTATTCTGGATCAGCTGTTATTATAGCATTTATTATATTAAAGAAATTCATCGGACCTTCATAACTACATATGAGAACTTGACAATTGAATCATGATTGATCCTAGGGCCGCCAGACGTAACATATTTTTTCAAAAATTAAATGTGTGGGAAAGTGTAATATTTATACCTACCATTAATGTACGGGTACTAGTTAGTATGGGTAGTGGGCGGAAATTTGCGGGTATTAGGTGCGTTGGGAAAAGATATTTCTCACTTAACTTAAATTCTGATTTCTGATTTATATACAAATTGTGTAGAATACTATTATACATCAATATTGTTTCCGTTAACAGTAAATCTTACCAGGCACTTTAAAACTCTCGGAAAAATAAGATAAATTCAAGTGACTTGACTGGCCCGTTGGTCGAGTGGTCAGAGACCCTGGCCACGAAACCAAGGGTCGCGGGTTCGAATCCCGCTAGGTGCAAATGTTTCGTGTGATGAACATAGACATTTGTACTCGAGTCATGGATGTTTATAAACGTATTTAAGTATGTCTATCCGTTCATCTAGTATCCATAGCACAAGCATCAGCTTAGTTTGGAACTAGGGAATTGGTGTATCAGTCTGAAGAAGAATTTAGAAGAAGAATTTAAGTAACGCTATCAAACGAGCTTATGGCTCGTCTGATTACAAGGAGTGGCCGTAGCCTATGGCATGTCTACCTTTTGTTCCATTGTGACGATTAAATACAAGAAATTGTAACTAAATACATTTAAACCTGACATAATGATGAGAGGCAAACATACAGTTCACGAGACTAGTCGCGGGTGAAACCTAGTTAAATATAATATCACAAAGGAGTAAATCTTCAAAAGGATTGAAAGATTTCACCCTTTGTAGCATTACGTGGTTTACCGTCAGCTGCCGCCAGCAACCACCTCGTCCCAGTTCACGCCGAGTATTCTTAAGGCCCTTTTCTCCGGTAGACCTTTGGTTGGCAATAAGATTTCATGTCTATATTTACGTTGAGCTTAAATAAAAGAAAAATGTAAGCTCTATTGTGTGTACGATAAGGATTTACCCGTGTCTGTGTGTTTGATAATGTAGATTTTTCTATTTCCCTGACAAAGCACATTTGTTCGATTTGATGTGATATACCCTATATTTTGGGTAATGACAAAGTGCATGCATGATTTAATGATGATTGATTAATATCTTACGATGTTGTTACCGACGCGTGGTCATTCTAATTTGTATTTTGTATTAATGTTAAGATTTCTTGTATTGTTCCTTGTTATTGTAAATTGTCTTTGTTTATTAAAGCATCAGGTACGCGCGTGAGAGACGCTTAGGGTCCTGAGGTACATGAGGGAAGGGGGGTGAAACTATTTGGCTGTTGCGCGTGATTTGATTATTTAGCCATCTTGCCCGTTGATAGCGCTCGGACGTTTTCGCCTCTCTCCACCGTTGCTACCGTATTCGTACTAAATTCGTGTTTCTTTTATCCGGCGATTGATATAGATGTGTAAGTTCACACCGTAAGTACAATCAAACCCACATTCGTGTTTGTTTTTATTGGCTAGTATAGTATTTATAGAAGAAGATACACAACTTTCTTCCATATGTCTTACAAATATAATCTGTTATTCCTGCATTGGTTTGACTGGCGCATTTGGTAGTAATGCCTGCCTCCATGCGCCAAAGAGTTGTGGATTCAATCCCCACCCAGGACAAACATTCGTATGATGAATACTTGTGGTTGTTCTGTGTCTGGGTGTTAATATCCAATATTTAAGTATATATTTGTAATACCACTGTTGTTTCTGATATCCGTAACACAAGTGATTAAGCTACTTACCTCGGAGTCAGATCAATGTATTTGATGTAGACTGATGTTTTATATTTTTTTATTACAGGTCATAGGCCGAGGCGCTTTCGGCGAGGTGCGGCTCGTGCAGAAGAAGGATACCGGCCACGTGTACGCGATGAAGATCCTCAGGAAGGCGGATATGCTGGAGAAAGAACAGGTAAGGAGCCGGGTTTGCTGTGTGACTTTATAAACCTGGGGTATTAGTCGTGACATTGGTATTGGAATCCTGCTAGGGGCAAATGTTTCGTGTGATGGACATGGATATTTGTACTCGAGTCATGGATGTTTATAAACGTATATAAGTATCCTATTCGTTCACCTATTTATCTATTATCCATAAGACAACTCATAAGCTTAGTCTGGAGAATTTAGAATCAAATAAGGCTGGACGATTGCTTGTTTGTTGCCTTTAGTAGAATAACATATAAAATAATGGCTGCGCAAGTCTTAATGAATATGTTTTGATTTTCAGGTGGCGCACGTGCGAGCGGAACGCGACATCCTGGTGGAGGCGGACCACCAGTGGGTGGTGAAGATGTACTACAGCTTCCAAGACCCCATGAACCTGTACCTCATCATGGAGTTCCTGCCCGGCGGCGACATGATGACGCTGCTCATGAAGAAGGACACGCTCAGCGAGGAATGCGCGCAGTTCTACGTAGCCGAAACGGCTCTTGCGATCGATAGTATACACAAATTAGGCTTTATTCACAGGTAAATACGGTTTCTTTTGTGTTTGATCATTAAAGCGAGATTCTTTAGAGTGATGTTCATTTATGTGCCAATGTGCTACATAGTTAAATCACTAGAGTCCTTAGTCTATGCAGAGTATATCGATAGTAATTATGTCTAGTGAATAGATTTAAATGTAATTTCAAGGTTGAAGATTAATGATGATTTAAGTGTCGCATAATAAACCAGCTTAAATATATTAATATGCGATAACTCGAGAATTGACTCGAGTTGGATAGTACGGCATTTGTAGTCGCACCGACCATATAATTAAAAAAATGGCTTATGCGGCTCGAAGGACCAAATTTTTTATTCTTTCGCATTACTTACTTAGTAATTTGAACCACCGGCTAGTCATTATTCGAATACAGTGAGGTAAACGATCGTATTTCTCCACAGAGACATAAAACCGGACAACCTGCTGCTGGACGCGCGCGGGCACATCAAGCTGTCGGACTTCGGGCTGTGCACCGGGCTCAAGAAGAGCCACCGCACCGACTTCTACCGCGATCTCTCGCGCGCCACTCCCTCCGACTTTAGTGAGTATATGCACTGACCTACTTGCCCCCGTTCTGACCCTCTGCTGTAGACATTTGTCCTTAATGAGATAAATATATATAAGTGAATTATATTGAAGTGTCTACATAAAATATTAGTTCACTAAATGCGTACGACTGTACATAGTACAAAAAATGATTTTAAGGATTTGTCTGTTCGTCTGTTTTTGTTGGCTGAACTGAATTTTACTACTGTTACTGGAAGTAATGTAGATTACTTTTATTCTAGAAAAATGATATGGATTGCTATGGTTTCCAAATCATAGACAAAGATACTTGTCCTGGCTTTGTACACTTTATTTGTACACTTTGGGTTTGAACTTGTGATTTTGTGTATTTATACAGCTGTCCTTTTAATAATCTTACAAGTATTTATGAACTATGTGCCTCATGGTATTATAAAAATCAAATGACCTGGTAAACATATCTTTATATTCCTAGTGCCAACATTATTCGCGGGCTATAGAAACGAAGGTTACAATGTCCTATTTGTGACAGAATGGGGTATTTTACTCAAAAAGTGTTTATGGTCCGTAAGTTAGATTGTAAAAAAATATTAAGTACGTGTTTATTGGTTTATATAATACTCGAAATATTACAAAAATACAGCGCTTCAAAGATTTGAAATTTACGTTGCTTGGACGGTAAAATTGTATGCATATCAGAAATAATACTAACGGGACTAAGCGCCATATGTGTTAGTATTCGTTAGTACATGAGAGTGATACTTACAGTTTGACATTTTGTCCGTGTTGCAACGCCCTTGGTCACAAGCAGACTGTTAACTGTAACGTCATATGCGTTACCATAATTTAAGACATAGTGCCCATTGTTTCTATACCCGTAAGTTTTATTAAACTGAACGATCACGCCCTCCCTGCCCCCTCGCCACGCGTGCGCCCTAGCTGGAACTGACCAAAATAATAATAGTAAAGGTGTGAAGTGTGTCTGCTATTTCCAGTCTCGACGTCGTCCTCGCCGATGGACTCGAAGCGGCGCGCCGAGTCGTGGAAGCGCAACCGGCGCGCGCTCGCCTACTCGACGGTGGGCACGCCCGACTACATCGCGCCCGAGGTCTTCCTGCAGACCGGCTACGGCCCGCAGGCCGACTGGTGGAGTCTCGGCGTCATCATGTGAGTAGCGATCGCGTGACGGAACACCATTGACAGCTAACATGCCGCGCAGCCTCACCGGTGGAGCCTCGGAGTCATAGCGCGAGCAGCTTTGAGGTAGCACTCTTTGACAACGAATGCGTTGTCGTACACTGTCAATAGTAAAAAAATAAATAAAAAAAAACTTATTTCTCAGATGTTATATTACAAGTTGAGAAACGCCTCAGAAAATAATAAATGCTTGTGTTGGAAAAAAGTTAGGTTGGAATAGTGTATCTGCTGTCGTGCTACCAATATAGATTACACATTTAGTGCTGCAATGCATTGGTCCGTTGTCAGTGATAGTCGCCTGTCCAAAAGAAGCTTTCGACAACACTGGCTCATCAGCGATTATGCCGACCCGTGTATTCTTATTTCAAAACAATTTTTTCATTCACCGTATGGCTTATTTATCAGTTTAGTGCTTTTTTCTAGTTGTATGTTGTCTATAATGAAACATTCATTCAGTTCACTTTAGCTGGCAGTATTATATTTGTATCATTGGTTTTTTTTTTGGTGTACCTGTTTGATGCTGTGCGATTTTGTGTAATATTTGTAATAAAAGCAAAAGCAGAGATTTGGTAACTCACATTTATTGCGCCTATATTTAAAAATGCTTTGCGAAATAAGTTTTAGCGACGAAACTGCATGTATGTATGTTTGATTATACATTACAAACCTATTCAAATAGAATATTGGATTCCGTCAATAATATTTTCACGAGCTACATTCTGCATATTGATATCTGGCAATATGGAAAATATCATGAAGGTCGAAAGAAGATAGTGTAGCAATCGGTCTTCCAAATGATTGTTCGTTAATGCCAAAAATTTACCTAGCGAGCTCACATTGTAGCGCTTTAATAGTTCTAGTAATATGCGATTATGCGAGTCTGTAATTATGCAACGTCAAATAATGGCTTAGCGAAATATATTTAGATTTTTTATAATGTTGCAAGATTGCTTGTCATAAAGTTTTTTAATGCTTTAATATATTTTTTTAAGTATTTTTGTTGCCCTTTTATGTTATTTGCGTGTACTTTTCTGCTCTCATGACACATACATTTTATATGACTTTAATGTATGTTACTCACAGATGCCGCATGATAACTAGCACATTCCTCAATATTCTAATAAGTTGATATATTCACCTTTTCTGTAGCTTGAACGTATAAAAGCATCATTCATATTTTAAACCGACTGATTTAATTGTTTAATCAAAACAACCTGCAAAGTGCTAACTTCTCTGAGGGTTTCGTCATGTGCACCGAGGTATATTACTCTGTCAGCCACACTCGTGGTGTTCGTTCGACGCGTGTTTTGTGTATAAAATGTGTATGCGTCAAGTGTGATCGTGCGTGGGCTCGTGTTGACACGTGAGGTGTCGTGTTGCAGGTACGAGATGCTGATCGGGTACCCGCCCTTCTGCTCCGAGTCGCCGCAGGAGACGTACCGCAAGGTGATGTCGTGGCGCGAGTCGCTCACCTTCCCGCCCGAGATCCCCATCAGCGAGGAGGCGCGCGAGACCATCCTGCGCTTCTGCTCCGAGCCGGACCGCAGGTCGGTTGACTGGAAAGCTCTTGTTGAAGTGTGACCCCCTTATAGGGTTGCCAGGTCGCCAAACCTAATAGCCGGACAGACCAGCCAGTTCGGCCGGGAATTTGGGTAAACAGGCCGGACACCCTACGCTATTGACGGACGCGACCGATAGTCGACTCGCCTCGCTCATTTGCGAAATGTTATAAGCCTAACAAAAGCCGGACAGGCCGGACACGCATTCAAAAAGCCTAACTATGTCCGGCTTTATTCGGACGCATGGAAACGCTACTCACAAACACTTTCGTGAAAACGTCACCACGGTTACGTAAATCAATAGTATAGTAAATCAATATAATAATCAAAGTGTGATTAGGTAGTGGTCCTAATCGACGAAGCCGAAGAGAATCCTTGGGTCATTCGCACTACGGTACCAATCGACCAAGTACATAATAGTTCTTCCCGATTTATATAACGGTGCGAATAAACGCCTTCAAAAAAGTTACTTTCCTTCGGCATATTTAAAAACAGCAAGCGTTTTTAAACGGACGACGCCGTTTGTAAAATGCGGAATCATACAAATTGCCTGCGACAAATACAAAGGTATCATTTGGATTGTTTTCTAGATTTAAGTCCTTTTTTTTTTTTTTGGGAGTCTTACATGTATTGCATTTTTTTTTTGTTTGTGTACCTCTATATAAATAAATAAAATAAAAGCAATAAAAGTTTTCTAATAAGCTTACCGACCCATGATTAGAGGACCTTTCTCACAGGTATGTAATTAGAATTTAGCTAAACAATATCTGAAATCCGAATTGCTCCCATGCAAAAATATTTTCGAAGTCAAGAAGAATAAGCGAATCCTTATACAAATAAATGAATTGAGTTTTTTGGATTAGCCTAGCGTCTGTTACTTAATGAATCTAGTATGGGGTTGAAGTTGAGGCTGGGCGTCCGAGAAGCGGCCGCGGCAGTTGGCAAAAATCCTGATGCTGCAGCATAAGCTATTACTAACCTGTCAGGGTTGTAACAGCGCGTGTGTGGCGTGCATTGAGGTTGTTGCGTATTGCAGGCTAGGGTCCGGGCGCGGCATCGAGGACGTGAAGTCGGTGTCGTTCTTCCGCGGCGTGGACTGGAGCCACGTGCGCGAGCGCCCCGCCGCCATCTCCGTGGAGGTGCGCTCCATCGACGACACCTCCAACTTCGACGAGTTCCCCGACGTCAAGCTCGAGATACGTGAGTGTACTTACCTTTTTATGATTTTAAACTTTCGCGTTGCATTATCACTACAAATAATACTGACGGGACTAAACGCAAAATGCATTATCTAGTACATGAGTACTTACAGCTTGACGTTACGGTTGTGTTACGAAAAATTGCGTCTTGTATTAGCCTTTCAGCCTCTGCGGTAGGGACTTTATTGCGTGCAATAGCCTGTTCCACACTATATCTTCATAGGGGATCCGTTGTGGTATTACAGCAAATTTAATTCCCTTGGCAAGTACACTCTTCGTTGGTTGGTTAGTTCTTCTAATAATGAGGTTTTTTTTTAATTAAAATATCCAAAAGATCCTGTAGATCCAAAAGTAACTGTGACTTGCGGTCTTGTCACCCTCCTCATTGGTTAGTTGTCAGAACATACTGACATGCTGTCAACAAGCAGCCAATAGTGACAGTGATAAGACCATGAGACTCCCTCGTGCCATCTGGCGGTTTTTGTATTTTTGAAAACCCTCATTCATTCGGTAAGTTGATAACAGTCCATCCAACATCTGTAGTCGAGTGTGTATCTCATATTAGCCAGACAAAGCGGACTATTGCGAAGTGAATCAAAGAACATATTACCGCAGTTAAAAATCAACTAAACAACTGCTGGACATGGGCGTCAACTACTAGATCCCACTCAAATGATATATGAAGCAATTTAAATGAAAAAACGTAAAAATTTCAATCAGGGGGGGATGGATGTAAGCTGTCTAGAATCCAGTAATAAACAAATACAAACCGCGCGTTTTGCCGTTCAAAACAAACCCGGTGATTTCGCTGACTGTGTTTTTACTGCGGAGTCAATAAAAGACATTTCGGGGGTAGGAGAAGAATTAACTCGCCCTTACAAACGTAATCGTCGCGCACCGCCAGTCCGCTCGTGACCACAGTCGTTACGACACGGCCGAACAGTCAAGCTGAAAGTACTCATTTACTACATAATGCTTGTCGCGCACAGTCTAGTAATGCCGAACCTCGAAAATCAGTTATACTATCGATAGGACTATCGATAGTATCGATATCGTACCCCAATTTGGGCTATCGATACTATCGATAGTATTGATAGTATCGATACTATTGATATGACGTTAACTATCCATATTCTATTGATAGGCTGTCGATACTATTGATATGACGTTAACTATCCATATTCTATTGATAGGCTGTTGATACTATTGATATGACGTTAATTATCCATATTCTATTGATAGGCTGTCGATACTATTGATATGACGTTAACTATCCATATTCTATTGATAGGCTGTCGATACTATTGATATGACGTTAACTATCGATATTCTATCGATAGACTATCGATAGTCGACTATCGATCGGCATCACTAGCTTAGTCCCTTCAGTATTATTTCTAGTACTTACCTTTTGTTTATTGCTAGCCTTTACCCACAGCTTTGTCCGTACTGTCTGCGCTATATTGCTGGTGGTATTGACGGTGTGCTACAGATACTTTATCCAGCGCGACATGTGTCTTAGGGATAGATGTCTAGGGTCTTAGGGATAGATGTCTAGGGTCTTAGGGATAGATGTCTAGGGTCTTAGGGATAGATGTCTAGGGTCTTAGGGATAGATGTCTAGGGTCTTAGGGATAGATGTCTAGGGTCTTAGGGATAGATGTCTAGGGTCTTAGGGATAGATGTCTAGGGTCTTAGGGATAGATGTCTAGGGTCTTAGGGATAGATGTCTAGGGTCTTAGGGATAGATGTCTAGGGTCTTAGGGATAGATGTCTAGGGTCTTAGGGATAGATGTCTAGGGTCTTAGGGATAGATGTCTAGGGTCTTAGGGATAGATGTCTAGGGTCTTAGGGATAAAAAGTATGCTTTGTGTACTCCTTGAGGTTTCGTCGGTTAAGAAATTGAGAAGTATAAACGTATCAGACAGCTAATAAGATAGCCAGACAGGGTTACTTCTTAGTAACTATTTCCTTCATTAGGGTTAATTTTTTTCCAAATTTCATCACAATTGATTCAGTAGCTTAAGACTACAGATATATCAGATAGGACATTAAGACAGATAGATAGACCTGTTTTCGCATTTATAATATTACTAAAGATAAATACAGTACAATACAATATAGTTTCGCGCTAATGCATAAATTAAGCAAATGATATCAAATCCTCTCTATATAGTTCAACTTTGTAATGATATAAAATGATAACAAAACGGGACGTATGAATGTGAATCCGACGATTGTGTCAGAGTTTTAAAAGATCTCCTATCACAACTATCGGTCCTCTATCTTCCCCACTCATTAGTTTTTTATATGAAGATTTTAAGCAGCAATTTTCCTTTAGCCATATTTGCTTAGTAGTAAACTAGTGTCCACACAGTGACCACATTCTAGAAAGCCAGGGAGCTTCAGTATAACAAATTAATATTGAGTTCTGTAAGATTTGGCTTAATATACACCTCGCCTAACGTTTATTTAACTGTTTATTTTAGAAAAAAAATTATAAGGTGACTTTTGCAAGAGTTACCACCATTCCTCCAGTCAGGATTTTTTATATTAACAATGGACACCTTCTAACAGTAGCATTCTGATGATAAACAGTAACGCTGCATCTTTGATAAATACCACCTGCCCCGCTAGGGAGTTGGTTAGAAATAACTTTAGTTTTGTTTTTAAATAAATACGATGCGCAAATATAAGCTATACAATTTGCGAAGCTAATAGTCGTCGGTTCGTTACCTGTAGTACATCGCCATCGTAGTCTCTGTTAAATAAATCTGTTATGTTTTATCATAAATACATTTTCTATATTGGTTACTTCAGCGATAAGGCCGTAGCTAAGTTATGATGCAATGTTTGAAACTTTTATGAATTACGTTTTTCAACAACATGTAATTTAATTTTATTGAAAACTAAATTTCAATTTATTTACAAGAATCTCTATGATTGTTTCGTTTCATATAATATTATTTAAGGTTTCCTGTGATTTTTTATACAAACTACATCTTGAAAATAACAATATTATAGATTAGCAGATAAATATAATGAATGATTTTAAACTTTCGCGTTGCATTATCACTGGAAATAATACTGACAGGACTAAACGTGATCGAGTCCCGTCAGTATTATTTCCAAATATAATGAATACTTTTGTCGTTTTATTGGTTTTAGAAATGTTTGCAAAATTATCGTCAACTTACTTTTGTTGCTGAAACGTTAATTTTGTTGTTTGCTGTTTGAAACAATTTTAAGATATCGTGATATATATTAACTTTTAGATTTTTCAAAATGATGAATGAGTGTACAAATCTTTTAAACATAATGTTTACAAAATTCATTATAAATTCCACAGCCGCAGCCCCAATAACGCAAGACGGCGAGGTCGCGTACAAGGACTGGGTGTTTATAAACTACACATTCAAGCGGTTCGAGGGTCTCACCCAGCGGGGGACCCCCACGAAGAAGTGAGGGCACCCCGCGCCGCCCCCCGCGCCGCCCCGGGCCGCCCCGCGCCGCCCCGCAGTACGACGCGCCTCCTCACCAGAAGTATGCCACTCTTCGGCCCGTATTCTCAAACGATGCCTTTGTATGATTTTACTATCGAGCATACATTGAGCGCAAGACGATTTGTGACTTATTGTTTTTGAAAAGGATACAAAATGGCTTGCGCTCGATCTGTTGACAAAACCAAGTTAGCGTAAACCAGGATTACAGGCCGCAGAATCTGATTGGAAATAACGTCGTGTATATTTTAACCTTTCGTTTTAAGTATGTAATGTG